>JAXCGZ010004348.1:50000-55502 GCA_037179515.1 Halocaridina rubra
TTTTTGCAGTTATTGACTGGAGAACCTTATTTTACAACAAATCTGTACAAGAAATGTATGACATCTTTTGTGAGAAATATGGGAAGATAGTAGATTGCTGCATACCTGTCACCAAAGTAGGTGTAATTCATGCCAGAGAGAAATGGTTCGATAATGGGTGTAAAAGAGCTAAGGAGTGGAGAGACAAATGCTGGAAAAGGTATAGGAGGAGAAAAAACATAAATGCCTGGCAAACCTACAAAAGAGCAAGAAATGACTACCTAAGTAAAAGGAGAGAGGCAGAGAGAGATTATGAGAGGGACATCACCAGGAAGGCTAAAGAAAATCCCAAGCTTTTCCACAGCTTTATCAGAGGAAAACTGAAGGTAAAAGAACAGGTTTTAAGGCTAAAGAGAGCGGATGGAAACATCACTGAGACGGACGAAGAGATCTGCAAAGAATTGAACAAGGAGTTTCAGTCAGTATTTACAGTAGAAAATACCCCACCCCCTCAGATTGCAGTGATAGAAGCTCAAGGGCCGGTATTAGAGAACATCAACCTTACAGCCACAGAGGTATGCAAAGCGCTGATGGATTTAGATGTTCATAAAGCTACAGGTCCTGATGACATATCCCCTCATGTGCTTAAAAAATGCGCAAACACAATATCAGTGGCACTAAGTATCATATTTAAGGAGTCACTGGAGTCGGGGGAGATTCCAAGATGCTGGAAACAAGCAAATGTGATACCTATCTTCAAAATGGGAAGGAGGGATACGGCTCTGAACTATAGACCAGTTTCCTTGACCAGCATAGTTTGCAAAGTTATGGAGAAACTACTAAGGAAACATATCTCTCTTCACTTGGAATCCTTCAACTTTTTGTCAGTGAGGCAACATGGCTTCAGAGAAGGAAGATCAACAGTAACAAACTTATTAGAATTTTATGATGAGGTAAGCCAAATCTTACAGGAAAGAGAGGGCTGGACAGATTGCATATTCCTAGACTTCCAGGAAGCGTTTGACACTGTTCCACATGGGAGACTTATTAGGAAGCTGCAATCAATGGCTAGAATAGGTGGAAATGTCTTGGAATGGATAAAAACTTACCTAGAAGGAAGGGAACAGAGGGTTAGAGTAAGACACTCAGTGTCTGAATGGAGAAGAGTTAGTAGTGGAGTTCCACAGGGTTCAGTTTTAGGGCCACTTTTGTTCCTTGTATATGTAAATGACCTACCAGAGTCTGTAAATTCATTCATGAATATGTTTGCAGATGATGCAAAGATTGTGAAGAAAGTAAAAAACGAGAACAATGGTAGAGAACTTCAGGAGGATCTAAATAATCTGCATGAGTGGTCAGAAAAGTGGCTAATGAAATTCAATACCTCAAAATGTAAGGTAATGAGAATGGGTACAAGTGCAAGAAGGCCCAAGCTTGACTACTCGGTGGCTGGAGTACAACTTCAAGAGACAGAAAATGAGAGAGATCTAGGAGTAAACATACTGGCAGATTTGTCTCCAGAAATACATATAAATGGCGTAGTAAGGGCAGCATATGCATTCTTATCAAATGTAAGGGTAGCCTTCAGGCACATGGACAAGGAAATGTTCAGAAATATTTATGTAACCTATGTGAGGCCAAAACTCGAATATGCAGCCCCCTTTTGGAATCCGCACTTGAAAAAGCACATAGCTAAGCTTGAAAAAGTTCAAAGACATGCCACGAAACTGGTGCCAGAAATATGCAATCTCGGTTATGATGAGAGGCTGAGGGAATTAGACTTGCCATCACTCGAAGCTAGAAGAGTAAGGGGGGATATGGTGACAGTCTTTAAATTCCTTCATGGTTATGATAGAGTGGATAGGGATCGATATTTCGATATGGCTGGCTCTAGAACTAGAGGTCATAGTTTGAAGCTTCGTAAGAAAACTTCTTTGCAGGATGTAAGGAAATACTTTTTCAGTGTAAGAGTAGTTGATAATTGGAATTCGCTAAGCGAGGAGGTAGTTAATGCTATCTCAATCCATAGTTTTAAGGACAGGTACGATAAGTATCACTAAGTCTAAAAATGGAACCGATGAGGAGACGGGAAGATACGAGCTTTGGGCTCTTTCCCGTAAACACAATTAGGTAATCACAATTAGGTAATCAATTAGGTAATCACACACACACACACACACACACACACACACACACACACACACACACACACACACACACACACACATATATGAAAAAAAACAGGCATTACAATAAACATTTAAATTAAAAAAGTATACTACGAATACTTGAAAAACTAAACACGAAAAAACTTGAACAATTGGGAGGAACAGTTGATTGCAGCGTCCTTGCTATGCCAAGATAAAGAAACTCTATGAAAAAAATCTGTCTCCATCAGGGATTCAGTATCTTTATCTAGTTTCTTAGAAAGAATATATTCTTACAATCATACATACATACATACATACATACATACATACATACATACATACATACATACATACATACATACATACATACATACATACATACATACATACATACATACATACATACATACATACATACTTCCCTATACATACATACATAAATACTTACATACATACATGCATACATACATACATACATACTTTCCTATACATACATACTTACATACATACATACATACATACATACATACATTCATACATACATACATACATACATACATACATACATACATACATACATACATACATACATACTTTCATATATACATACATACATACATACATACATACATACTTGCCATACATACATACATACATACATACATACATACATACATACATACATACATACATACATACATACATACATACATACATACATACATACATACATACATACATACATACATACATACATTCATCTTTTTAGCATTTGTGAGTATGTATGTGTTCAAGCTTTAAACTTATAACATTATGCGTGCCTATTTCACACAAATCCTGCCACAAGGGGAGCAAAACAGCCCAACACAGTGCAGGTTCATAGCCAGGATAAATGGAAAATGGTAGTGTCAGGAAGGTTATATGGTCGCAAAATTATAGGTAAATATTAACCACTCGTTTCCAAAGAAGTTAATTAGAAAAAGTGGCCTCAAGGGGTGGTGGAGCAAACCAGCTCAATTCCGTGCTGGTTCCAGGAAGGGCATCCGGCTGTCCTGCACCAACGTGGTTATATTGGTATATGAAATAAAACTTCCATTATTATTCGTAATATAACTATAAATCCAAATAAATATCCATCAAGCTAACACACACACACACACACACACACACACACACACACACACACACACACACACACACACACACACACACACACACACACACACACACACACACACACACACACACATATATATATATATATATATATATATATATATATATATATATATATATATATATATTGGATATACATACATGAATAAGTACATTTCATGCATAGCAGGTTGGCCCATGGCACCATCCGCCCGTTGTGATACTACAGTTGAAGGGTCTTTTGGACTTAAATAGGACTGTCCAGGGCAGTTCGATGTTGAGTCTTCCTTCAGTTACGGTTCTTTTTCTATGTCTACATCAGCACCGAATACACCCGGATATTAGCTACAAATCTCTAATCATTCATTCACATCTGACAGGTCACAACCCTCCCCATCTCTGTTTCTCTTTATTTTGTGTTTTCTTCGTGCCCAGGCCCGATGAAGGCAGATTTAATTTTTGCTGGCCCGACCTGGTGCCATATTCATAGAAAAAGCATATTCACAAATATAATGTGTAATAATAATCAATAATAATTACAGTAATAATAATAATAATAACAACAACAATAATAATAATAATAATAATAATAGTAATAATAATAATAATAATAATAATAATAATAATAATAATAATAATAATAATAATAATAATATAAATAATAATAATAATAATAATAATAATAATAATAATAATAATAATAATAATAATAATAATAATAATAATAATAATAATAATAATAATAATAATAATAATATAATAATAATAATAATAATAATAATAATAATAATAATAATAATAATAATAATAATAATAATAATAATAATAATAATAATAATAATAATAATAATAATAATAGTAACAATAACAAATATAATAATATAATAATAGCAACAACAATAAAAGGAATAGTGTCAACGTTATTTTTGTTCTGTGTTTAAACAATAATGAATAAATAAGAAAGACACACACATACACACACACACGCACGCACACACCTGCATACACATATACACACACAGCTAAGTGTTTATGTATTCCGGGAATCCCTACAGCATTACTAAGCTTTTCTAGCTAAGTCTTTTTATTTAATATCTATCTATCTATCTATCTATCTATCTATCTATCTATCTATCTATCTATCTATCTATCTATTTGCATATATATATATATATATATATATATATATATATATATATATATATATATATATATATATATATATATATATATATATAGGTTAGTGACTAAACAGAAACCCCACAGATATCTATATAAAAGGCTTATACCACCTACCTCCAGACTCTGGAACTCTCTTCCTCCTTCTGTCTTTCCTAATTCTTATGACCTTTCATTCTTCAAAAAGCAGATCTATCGTCATCTCAGAGCCTAGTCCTCCATATCTCTGGGTCCTCTGTACTTTGACTTTTTTTTTTCTGTCTGTCGTTTTCCTTTGTGTGATATTGCCTCATCTCTGCCTTCTCCTTAACCTTTTTTTTTTCTTCGTCTTGGTCTTTTCTCGTGCCAGGGCCTTTGTTGATGAGGGCAGTTTCTGCCTGTCCCGGTGTCACACTCATAAAAAAAAGAAGAAGAAGGACTTAAGCATTAGATGCATTTAGTCGATACACTCCAACAAACAATGACTTTTTTTTACCAGAAGAATGCATTACCTACGGCACTGCAAGGACGCATTAATGGCACTGAATACATACTCGCCAAAATGCCGACAATCTATTCCTTCTACAATGCATGTTCCGGTTTTACGTCACGGACTCCCTTTTCTACCAAGGGCTAAGACGGTTGCCTTCTTGCGAAAGGACTTGTTTTGGCAGATGTAATCGTTACCCTGAGTGCATGCCCTTGCTAACCTCAGACCGTAACGGGGCACGAACCCTCGACCTGACGCCTCAGAGTCGCGGACGCTACCGCTTGAGCCACGGTGACTTCAGTCCTTGTACAATGCATGTACCATGAATGTGCACTGAGACAACCCATGCATTATATTCAAAGGCACGCTTGCTCTGAGGATCTCAAGAGGAGTAAGAGAGAAGCTTACTTCCAGAATGACTTTCAGAGTCTCAGATGTAGCCCTGGAAATCCCAGAGGGAGGGCTTGCCAACATACAATGACACTTTATACAATGGCAATGCATAAACAATGATAATGAACTACTCTAGTCTTCCAGGTATTATATCAAAATGCACGTCTGCTAAAAAGT
>JAXCGZ010004349.1:0-32500 GCA_037179515.1 Halocaridina rubra
CTATATATATATATATATATATATATATATATATATATATATATATATATATATATATATATATATAACGTCGGATAGTAAAAAAATTATCTAAAGTTCAGGCTTTGCTGTAAGGAAAATAATACAATCTGCATTAATAATGAATAGGAGTAGATGGAGGGTGAATTAGAATATTAATTCTACACCCTACAAGGAAAAAAAATCAAGATATATATGCCAACAATGTACTCTTTTAAAAGACATAAGCAGTCTGTTTGCATCAAGTACTTACTGTTTAAACAAGAAAAAAATATACTCAGAATCAAAAGCAGTAAGATCAAAACATTTTAAAATATTTGTAAAAAATTCCCACTTATCAGCTACCCTTACGATTTCATATCTTAATTAGAAAGACAGGCATTAATTACTTCAAAAAGCAGAGCTATCGTCATCTTAAGAGCCTAGTCCTCCATATCTCTGGGTCCTCTGTACTTTGTTTTTTTCTGTCTGTCGTTTTCCTTTGCGTGACATTACCTCATCTCTGCCTTGTCCTTAACCTTTTTCTTTTCTTCGTCTTGGTATTTTCTCGTGCCCGGGCCTTTGTTGATGAGGGCAGTTTCTGCCTGTCCCGGTGTCACTCATAAAAAAAACTAATTTCGTAGCAAAAATTAGTAAAACTGTATACAAGTCATTACAGGACTAAACCGCGAGGACAAATACATGCTTCTAAACTAAATATTGCTCAGAGAATATGGCAAGTGGCCAAAAAAGCTACAAAGGAATTATGTTCTGATTTGTGAACATAAGCATGAATTCTTATTCTACGTGGCATACATTGCTCACAAAAATGCAATACTATAGTATCATTCTGCACTAGTTTGCCTTTTCTGGTTTCTATGAAATTCAATAAGCTCACTTGCCTTACTTCATATCATGAAGAATCAGGAAAAGTAATAACAAAGCAAAGAACATTTTTATTTTATTTTATTTGGTAAAGAAAGAAAATACCCCTTTTTACAATATTTCCATATGTACAGCAATGTACAAAATCTCCAAAGGCAACTTTCAAGACAAGACAGTGAATTACATCACAAAATTAGTCAAGGGTTGACAGTGAGTGACTATCATCACTAACTGATACTGTACCACTGGAGGACCATGAGCCTACAAGAGTCTATTTTCTCATATATTCTTAATTTTTTATGCATAGATGTAAAAAGTAAGACACATTACACTGAAGAGACAAGGACATGTTGTTATGTTACGATATCAAAGGTATATATTGTCTATGACAAAAGAAGATATTATAGACCTGTATCATTATTTAAGAATAGGTGCATACTCTTGAGGTAAACAGGTTGGTGTATTTCAGAAAAGTCACTGGGATAAAAAATTTTCTTTTACCAGGCTATTAACCCCAAGATTTCTTTAACTACTGTATAAACAATATTGGTATGCTATCACAAGACATGTATGAACAGTAAAATAACCCAGGGTCTCTCAGTACTGTATAACAAGATTAATCATCAAAATATACGCATGAATGGTAATACAACTGGAAATATTATCCAGTGCTATATAAACAAAGCTGGCTATCAAAATACACGCATGAACAGTAAAATAATTAGAAATATCTCTCAGTACTATATAAACCAAGTTGACATCAAAATACAAAAATGAATGGTAAAATAAATATCTCGGTACAGCATTGCATAAACAAGGCCGTTTGTTGTCAAAATACGTATTTAAATAAAAGTACCATGGGATCTTTAAAAGCAATAATTTGCCTTTGTTGGCTGTTATCACAATACATGCATGAATGATAAAATATTCAAACTCTCTTATAATATTGCAAAAACAAAGATGGTTACTTTCACACATACGTGACTGGTAAAATATAATAAAGCACAATAAAAAGGATATAATTCTACGACTAAAGAATGCAAAGCACTTGTTAATACATAAATAAATACCAATGAAAACTAACCTTTGTAGATTCATGTACCTACAGCCTTATTCCAATGTTGAAACAATTTTCCCCATTTTACACATTAGGTAGAAAAGTATTCACATTACAAAATTTATTTTACACAAAAATACAGCACATACAGATAAAGGTATCACCGGTCGTATCCCCAAAATGCTTATTACCCTTGACATACTTTGTCAAAAATACATGATCTATTCTACAATTAACTTGAGATATTGAAGAGCACTGAAGTCTTAAGATTATATTTTGATTCCTGGGAACGGAGGGTTACTGTGATGTGACCTGTGTGTGTGGATTGAGAGAAAAGTTCTCCATGTGCTACTGCCAAATCATAATTATTCTAATTAACATAATGATTTTCGACAAACTTTGAGCGATGTGAAAAGTCAATAAAACTGTGTAAAATTACCGCAGCCTGATTAACTAACTGATAATCATTTTCTGGAGACAAGTGGAAGAATGGCATAGTTGGTGTGCAAAAAACTTTACTCTACAAAATATTCCATTGACTATAATGATATACTGTATAAAGAACTATTTTATCTTATAAAAGTTATTTCTTTGAAGTATAAAAAAAATAGTTTTAAACATTTCATCAAACATGATAACCAGAGTACAGTAACATAATCCAGTTTACACAGAAAATTGTTCATTACACTGACTGACAAATACAATTAAAAATAAAAATTAAAGTAGATATTTATGACCCAGTTGCATAAAATCTTTTGCAATAGTAAACTAAAATAGTGATTGCTTTGAAAAACTTTTTATATTTTTTTATAATAATGATGACACCCAAAAATATTACTAAATTTGAATTTAATACAGCAATTAGACCTGCTTCCGAACTTAACAATATTGATTTTACCTAGCACTACTGAATATACTATTATGTATGAGAATATTTATAAACACTTCTTAATAGTACTATTTTTATATCTGCATTAATTTACTCAGTAATGAGAAGACACTAATTAAATTACATCAAATGTAGTTCACAGTTGAATGAGGAATTGGCAAATTTATGATAAAATACAGTATAGATGAATTAGTGAAACTAAAGTCCCAACATCACTACGAAAATGAAAGGCACATCTGCAAAAACTGGTACCAAAAAATTTCAAATTAATAACTGTGATAGCCTAGTGGTTAGACTACTTGACTCGAGAGGTGACAGACCCACAGTCAAAACCACTGCCTTGATTTCCAAGCTACAAGTTGTCTGTATTGACCCACATAATGGGGATTAAAAGCGACACATAAAAATGTACAATAACCTTAAAACAACAGAAAAAGAAAGTCCTGCATGCATCCCATGTGAGTTCTAGTTCATTAAGGACAGACAAGACTCTGTCAATCTATCTTCTAATGAGTATTTTAATTATCGCAGAAAATTATAATTGAAATATAACACGGAGTTTCAAAATGCTATTATATCATAAGGAAGAAAGCTATTATGTTGACAATTTCTGTAGGAGCATTTCTTTACATTTAGACAAAGAGTTAAAACAATGTTGCTTATTTTTCTTTAAGTTTGCCTATAAAAAGTAAACACTATGAGCAGCATACAATTCTCACAACAGCCGAATCTGACCCAAAACAAAGGAACTACTAAAACGATTTAAGTATCAATTTACCTTCAATTATTCTCTGGATAAAATATGATTTACCTGTATTGCATGTGGTTAGGGTTCTTAAACCAGCTTAAAATCCTGTTTCTTCATCTTCAGTCCCAAGTCATATTTAATATTCTCATTATTTACAAAGGGTACATGCAATCTTCCACGTAAAGGGGTATTCTATTCAAAGCAAATATCCATTCATCACAAGACCTTTCTCTTTTAAGTTTGTTTCATATTACTAATTATTAATTAAATAACAAAACTACACCTTAACAGATATACCAATTCTTCCAAGAGATATAATAACATATTTCTCTTATAAATATATTCCTTTTCCAATATGTGAGCGAGATTCCTGGCAATATTTTTCAGCATTTTTCTAATATCCAAACAAAGTGCAAAACGTCAAGCATTGTCACACCTACAGTTGATTTTAAAGGCCACAAGAATTAGACTTTAATAACAGGACAACAATCAATGCTAGAAAAAACAAGACACATGTGGTCTTGTATAAGAACACTAATTATTTTTCAGGAGATAAACCTTAATTTGGTACCCGCAATTTGTTTTTTCGATTGCAATCTCATATTTTAAACAAACAATAAAAGTAAATACAAATTACAAGACATACAAAAAGCTTAAACAACTACATCCCTTTGTCTCTATATTCAATAACTGGAGATGTTAAACACCTAATATTTTTTAAGACCCACGACTGAGCATATTACAATAATGTGTTGGGACAAACCCAACGAAATCCCCATTGATTAGCTCAATATAATCAAGACATATAAAAGAGGTAGGTTGCTGCTAAACAGGGCAATTCTTTGGCCTGTAATACAAACACAAACAACAAAAAGTATATAAATATATTGTATACAAAAACCACTAGCCGCAAACTGCCCATGTACACAGAACACACAGTCTACTCAACTAAGTTTGATCACTGCGTGATCAAAGAACAAATATTTGTGAGGGTACAGCTGCAGGCAATATAGTATTTTTAATGAATATAACCTACAAAAAGCAGCTTTGCTTCGTTCATAGTATTAATGCATGCAGTTCTGACTCTCAGTAAAATACTCGGTCTTTAAGTGAAACCTCTAACCCCAAAGTAATAATAACATCATTATCACTATTATACACCAGAGTTACAATACTCATCCATTTAAATAAAGAAAAACTTATGATTATAAAATTAAAAGTATAATAACTTATGGTTTCTAAGGATGATGTGAGGCAAGATGAGGTCTACTATAAAACATGAACTCTAACCTTCACACTAGTCAGTAGATTCTACAAAAAAACAAAATTTGGGATATCATAACGCCAGCTTTTGTGCTATACTGAGCTTGTGTAAATGGTTCTGCTGCATTAATAAAGAATGGGATTTACAAGATCTCCTTACACTACCTGGTGCAGCTGTGTCTCTGTAAATAACATTACAGACACTCCCCAACTTATAAATGTCTTAGCTTCCAGAAGTCTGTTCGTAAGCAGAATTGATCATAAGTTGTGTTTGGAAAATAACAAATAAAAAATAAAAAAAATAAAAGGGTGCTGTACAGTACATACATATGCAGTGCTGTAAAGTACTTAGGCTAAAGACACTTATCTACTATATAAAACATAAGGTATACAGCATTAATGAATTTTAATACAGTAATAATAACGTAATAATGCAGAACAGTACAGTAATACATAGATTAGTACACGGGTAGGTTTTTGTTTGTAACTCGGTTGTTCGTTAGTAGGGGAGCTTCTGTATTCATTTGCTTAGTTGCATATGGGGACACATAGCAGGACCTAATCTTAGTAGTACAGAGCTCAATTTACAAAGGTCTTGCTAAATGACTCAAGTATATCCATGCATGACTAAATACACCAGGTCTCTAGATATAGTATGACATAAATATTTGGGATGTAATTTATTTATTATAAATCTGTATAAGTAGACTTGAGTGAGTGTCAGCATCCAATAATAACATGCATTATAACTTCAAAACTCTAATATGTTATTAATTTACCGGTTTATGATATAATTGAGTATGTATCTGGTTATTCATAGACTGGATTGGACGAAACAAGTTAAATTAATATAAATAAAAACACGTACAGTTCCTGATACATATGACAGAAGAAAAAGCAATTAAGAAATAAAAAATGCTTTGTAAATATTAAATATTCTTGTACTTTTTATGAAAATTTTAATATTTTAGAGATTCAGAGTTTTGGGGGACCACAATAGCCAATGGTTAGAATATTCAGACTTGGGAGTTGAGACCCGCAATCGAGCCCATCTTGGGGCGTTAGGAAAGGTATCCAACCTTAATTCCCCAGCCAAAATATGTCAGTGTCAACCCCCATAATGGCAATATATAGACACACATAAAAGGAAACTAGAGATTCAGAGAATTTTGAACAATTTCCAAGCATAAAATGATATGGAAAATCAACTCTGACAGATCTTTTAATTTTAAGCTTATAGGTAAGTTCAGGAACCCAAATGCATCTTGCAGTATTATTACTTTCATAAATTAAGCATCCTTTGGCATAATTAAACAGAGGAAATTACAGTATATAAAAAAAAAGACCTACTCATGGTCAGAGGAGTAGACTTAACCATTACAAACTAAAGCATAACTTAAAAGAGTATTATACGACTTAAAGATAAAAATATTTTACATCATGAGAATTAAAAAAGAAATTATTATATCTTACATCAAGTCTAAGAAATGTAAAACTTCTAGCACGCTAATGGTACCCGACAAGAGTATTATGGTATCAGAAATATTCAGTCAAGGCACTAAGTACCGTAAATAAATGTATGAGGGAGAGAAGCATAAACCAGGAGAGCATAAGACCATACGTACAAATGGCTGCTATATCCCCTGTAAGGGAGGTGGCGAGTAAAAGCACACACATTCACCAGCCGCTAACAATCATTCTTACAACAAAGTAATTGAGCCAAGTGAAGACATCAGTCGTGAAAACTATGAGTTGGAAAAATAATCTCAATTCACACGATGAATTGCTTAAATTCGCTGAAATGGGAAGGCAAAGAGAACAAAGAAACACCTTATCAAATCTACGCAGTCTATTCTCAAACCTGAAAATGAGTCATAGCCTGTTGAATTACCCCCAAAAAATTGCTCAAGACTAAAAAGTATTCATATAAGCCTAATGAAATATAAAAAAATTAGCAAAGTGAATTGCAATATTTGAAAGCCTGAAGCTTGAAATGAGTAACAGCTTACAGGAAAAAGCCTGATAAATGAAATGAAGTCATTACCTGTAATAAAGACTCATGCAGCACGAGCGCAAAGTTTTAAAATTTTGTTAAATAGTAGAAAAGTGTTGGTATTTATCAGGAATCTTCAACTCTGACACATACAATTCTTATCTAAAAAAGATTTTGGATTAAGAAAATGAGAAAAGAAAGTCAAATTTGAAACATGTGTAACTAAAATAAAAGTAGATACCTATGAGAAGAGATTTAGGGGCCACAGCAGCTCTGGTAGAGTGCATGTGTTGGGAAGAGACTAATGTGGGTTCGAGCCACCATATGGTGTTAGGAAGGGCATCCAGACTTAGTTCTCCTACTCAAACAAGTCTGTGTTCATCCCCATTTGAATAGAGACTTAATGACACTACCTAACATGTCTATTAGAAACATACCTACAGACATTAGGGAGACAGTTTATATAGTCTGACAAGAGTCAGGGAGTCATATGATAGAAGATGAAACTTTAGTGACTTTTCAATATAAGAAAAACTATATACTGTATATATATAAAATAAAGAAACATCAGGCAAAGACAATACTAGATTCTTTTCCGCCTTCCCATAAAAATGAAAGGCAAGGCAAGGAAAAACAAAAAGACTACAAGGTAAAAGCTAAAGCTAAATAATACATTATCTCACTAAATAAACAAAAAGTAATTAAAGGAGACCCACAAGATCACAGACTAGGAGAGGACAGGTTCTAAACCCTACAATATACATTATGCATAGAAAAAAAAAATTAAAATGCAATAAATAATAAAATAATAAATTTCATTACTCTTTACCTTATCACTGCCACCTAAAAAAAAAGAAAAAAAAAAAAGCCATTTAAACCATATTATCATGAATAAGAACTACACTGAAGTTACACGGATAATCTGAGCTATATAGTGTACATAATAAAATTAAATAAAAAAAGACAATACAGTGCTGTATATGTACAAGTATTACCAAATATGTGAGATATTACACCAATCTTAAGGTAATACGGCAATGCAGTAAGGATTAACTTCTGGCTCTGGAGTGAAAGAATACGGCACCCATCTTTCCCTGAGTGTCATAAGAGCTAACCAAATGGGCTTGAGGGCCGGAGGTAGTAATCTCTTCCTTCATGCACTTTCTTTTTTTGTTCAACTAGCTAATAGAAGTAGCATTTTGTAAGAATATGATAAAGGTCTGCCACCTAACTTCTTTTACTACAGTTGTGGTCACCTAGCTGAGCTTAAGATCCTTAATATGAATATATTATTAAAACATAGAAAGATGTATTCACGAAAGCAAAATTCAAAGTAACTTTCAACGTTTTCTGGGATCCATTATGAATAAAATGCATGGACTGACTTCTCACTACGACAACAGTGATTGGGGAAGATGTGATTCCACACTTGAATTCACCGTGTTGTAAGATGCGACTAAGAAGAACGCTAGTTACAAAGTACGGTCAATCCCTCCCTCCTGGAATTTTCTTAGGCTGGAAAACCACCAACAGAAGAGACGAGGTTGGGTAAGGCATTGCTTATTGCCTAAATTCCTTCTTTACTCTCGTGCACACTCAGCTAGCGTAAAAAGGATATTCCTTTGCGTGTGCGTAAGTGGGAAATATTAAGACTACTTTAATTGTCAATGAATTAAAAAACTGCCAAACAAGGGTACCTGAGATGAGATTCTCTAATGAACACAGTAACAAATAATTCAGTACAAGAAATATACGAGACACTTACAATTTCTTCCAAAAATTCAAAAGTGTAACTTTGCATGTATAAAAGCAGCATGATTTCACCCTTTTTTAATATCACTTACAGATATGAAGAAAAGATTAAATTTTACCCTGCAAAAAAAAAATACTATGATAATATCATACTGGTTTATAAGAAGACAGTAGAATTATATGAGTATGAGAATTAATCCATTACCTGCCTTTTACCTCTGACATTGGGAATTAAATACAGTACAGACAAATATCTTAAAAAAGAAACAGAAATTATGCCATGGCTGTCAACAATCTCATTTAAAGGAGTTCATTACTTTTTGCAAATTCTACAATATTATAATTTAAGTTATCTTAAAAAACTTAATTTATCTAAAATACACATAAAGTATCATCATATTGAGACAAAACAGATGACTTACACCAATTCCTCAGCATAAAGACACGAGATGAAAACCTTATTCTAAAATTCTACCTATCAAATATACAACAAACATTAAAGCAATGCATTTAAGTAGATAGCCCCCACACAAAAATTTTGAGCAATAAGATTCTAAAACATTATTGTCATATTATACAAAAACTAAATTATATTAAAGAGTCTGGAGTCATTAACAGTTTGATCTGGATGCATTTTTTTTTTTATTTAAGTGCAGCATGCTAATTACTACATAGGTTTGGTAAATATTGTCAGAAATATATGTAATAACTTAGCGACATATTCTTCTCATTCTGGGATAACTGCACCATGTCATTGGAACCTGTCATGGCACACATTTCAATACCAATGATAATAAACCATGTTCCAAATACCAGTACTAGGGTCCTGATAAACACATATGATAATCAAAAGGAAAACTTAAAAGATGGTCATATTCTAAACCATATACAACAGAGATTCTCTTATTGCTAAATAATGGTATAGTTATTAAAAGCCTCTAATAATTATACTAGATTAGGAAAAAGTTTTAAACTTTTTTTTCTAGAAGAAATGCACCTACAAAATAATTTAAATTATCTAATATTACAGAATTTAATCTCATCAGGCATATGAATCCCAAACTGTATGAATTTCTATACACAAGTAAAGGTAATAGTTACTGTTAAAATATTCTCTAACTCTTGAGCATATATGTGTGCCAACCTACCAACCCACAAATAAAACAAAGTCAATTTGTTTCTTGATTAGGGTTATAATTTCAAACATTATAAAAGGCTGAGTATAAGCACACCTCTAACAGTAATGAATAATAATTAACTCATGAGTAAGACAAAGAGTTTGCAAGTACAGTACCAACTACAATTAAAACAATAATTTTAAAAACACTCCATTGATTATTTTAAATATTGATATGTTATGTTTACTCCGACACACACAATAAGTATTTAAGTTATGAATAAAACATGGAAAAATAATAATCAACAGGATTATATTCTTTGATTTTAGAGCAAATTGTTCATATTTAGAAGAAACATTTCACCAACACAATATAAATCAATCGCTATAATAAACCTTCAATTCCCTATTAACATGCATTCACGCAAATTCTCCTTCTACCTCTCTTACCCTGAATTTGCATAGAAAAATCCTCGTAATTCGAACACTTATCAGCTTTAGAGCTAAATGCATTGTCAATATGATATAAAAACATGAAAAATGAAGCCAAGAACCTATGAGTAATTCATCAATATCTTAAAACCATAACAAATTTTTATGATTTTCAGAACAAGAAAAGGTTTCCTGTTGTTAATATTAATTGAAAATATGAAACCAAACAGATTGCTTCACTTATCTAGAAGCTGAGCAATAATCTTCCGGCCCTCATCATCATGGGCGGACATGGGTCCCGTGGGACTTGCATTTCGCAGCTCAAATGAACCTGTTCCCCCGGGGTCTTGTGGACTGTCTTCATGGCCTACTGCATCAGACTCCATTTCACACACAGGGTCAGGAATCTTCAACAGTGGAGGAGGTGGTGGTCGTGAGTCACCAGAATCAGACAAAACCTGGAAAGACGAAGAGGGATATTACGTGCATAACTACAACTAAGGTTGAGCGTTGCTAATAAGCATCCATGCAAAAATTGACTTTGATGATGAGGACTGGGTAAACCAGAAGAGTATTAGGTTTTGTTCATTATATAAAGCATTTCACTGGTGTGACCATCATCAAGCCTCATAACACAATCTAATACCAGTGTGCCCGTAAAGAGATAACAAGGCTCAAAATGGCTAGCATAATTTCTAATCTAGTAGCACGAGATAAAAAAAATAATATATTTAGCTTAATTTCTTATTTTATAACAGGTTTTTCAAAAGGAAACCATGATTATTCAACTTTTCTTCTGTATATGCAACAATATCCAACAAGAATTAACAAGGTGGCCAAGTATGTTACAATAGAGGAGAAGAAGCAGGATCGTATTATACCCTGCCCAATCTTCTACTACAATTTGCTTTGCTGAATAAGACAATTCAGGGAAACAGGGAGTCTGGCTGCTTCCCGATCCACTTTAGTTTTTTCTTACAACATTTAGGAGAGCTTTATGAGACATTAATAATCTGCATTATTAATGTTGGAGATGGGGAAATAAGGTGGGATGCACTTCCAAACGCCCTGTTGTGGGTTCATACACGGGTTTATCATTTCCCAAAGTGCTAGCTTTAACTGTTGCAATATCTAGGAAGATGAGAAAAATATACTTTTACAAAATCTCAGAGATGAAGTAGCAATTGAAAATATATTTATATCAATTAAATGAAGAATTTACAAGCATCCAACCGAAATACAAACCTATTTAAGTGCTCTATAGTAACTCAAACTTCAACAGAAATTCAATACTAACCCACTATAAAAATCTACATTCCAACACTACTTATGAAACAATATTGATTGTTCATATATAGGGTCACCACCTTCTGCATTATAAAAACCATTCATTTGCCTTCTCAGTAACTTTACTTAAGTTTATCATCACAAAGACATGTAAGTACCAATACTTTCATTGAAAGTTAAGGAGAAACATGGGACTTGTCAGTCAAAAATGCAAGGCATAATTTTTCATTACATAATAAGGAAGGTCTTGATAATGCCTTTGTGACTTAAAACGGTGCCATTTTATGAACAACTCAGAGAAATGTCAATCATAGTTGGTGGCATATTGGTGTTGCTATATACACTAAAGATGGTCTTGATAGCATCAGTTAAATTTAATCCCACATTTTAAGTACAAAGAAAGGAGATAATCATTAATGATCCACTTTTACCTTATTAGATACTGGAGGTGCCATCTGAGAAGCTAGTGCAGCCTCTCTAGTAGCAGTCTGGTGAGCTTTGGCTTTAGCTAAAAGAGAATTCAAAGTCAGAGCTGCATTCAGTACTGCTAAGCCATCCTGAGGATCTGTCTCTGGTACAGTCTCACGATCTTGTGAAGAATCTGCAAAAAGAACGGAGTCAGTACAGCATGGTATTCTTTTGACACTATTTTCCTGGGAGATGCCAGGAATCCCAATATTCGACTGCCAATAAAATATCCCTGCAAGTAAATATCCTTTATGATATAGATTTTTGACAGTTCAAAAACTAACTGTCACATATTAGTTTTCTACATGTGGCGCTTGTACCATCCTTGACCGATGGTCTTATACGTGAAATGTAATAAGTATTCTAACTGTCACATTAGCTACAGTCAAGAATAATAAATATGATTACATAAATAAAGACTTAAATACAAATATCTCAGGAAATGAGATATTCCTAGCTTATTTTTTAGGGAGGAAGGAGAGGGGATTATTTGCCATTCAATATGTAAAGGTTAAAAATAATCAGTAAATTTAAAGATCCATTTCAGGTAGTTAAAATACATCCCAGGATAGTGAAAAATACATTTGCAAGGTTCTATATATAATTCAGTTATTAGAGTTTTTGTTATTGTTTTCGGAGCTGCATGACCAAACAAACTTAGTCCCTAAGAAAGGCTACTGCCAATCCCAGTCTTTCCCACAAAGCTAACAGGGGGTGTATGTTGTTTCGGTGGTGCATGTGACTGTGTGTAGTGCAATCTTCTATAATATGTTTCTGGATTGCTCTCAACGTATCTGGCAAGAAGGCTTCGAGAAACGACTGCTGGAGAGTCATTTCTCAGCATGGGAAAAATTGTGTTGGTGTGTGTATTGAGAGATGAGGTAATTGCCCAGATGACAGAAGCCCCTCCCAGATTCTTATACCTCACAAAACTGTCTTATACAGCAATAATGGAACTCTCTGGTGCAGAGCCTTTGCCAACTGTGTATGATCATAAAATTCTTTACTGTAGAGTATCCTAATTAACTTAAGTGTTATTACATATGCAGTACTTTTGGGTAATATTGCATTAATGCTCTTTTATTCATCTAACGGAGTACCTGCAGGCATACGACCCTTTGAAATGGATTTGCATACACTCTAGGTGTGTGATACCTACCACTAGTCCTTTGTTCCAGTGGTTCAGCACCTCCACCCTCAATATCTGAAGATCCAGATTGCTGTTGCTGAGCATTAAGCGCTGGCAGAATCTTGCAATACGCATCGTCCTTCTTTTTCTTGGGATTTCTCCGTCGGGTCATGGGAGCCGTGCGAAACAAGTGACTTGGTCGGTTAATGCCGTGCAATTTGAAATACAATCCACAAGCATTACAAACAATTTCACCTGCGAAAGAAAGGAAGAACTTAAAATCACAGGGAGCACGAAACTAAAGAAATAAAAATTTGTTGTAATAACATATTTTATCTATAGCAACAGCTTGACTTAAAAGGGGCTTACAAAGCAAATTATAATGATACATAAAAAGCTGCTTATCATAGTGCCATTTGATGCAGTATTAAAAATGTCAAATAATAGGCAAAAGCAATTGAAAAAATTCAAAAGAAACCAGGATATGATAATACACCTGGAAAGAATGAAAATGACACTAAAAGGCATCATAAAATACATTCTAATACTTTTTACACATGACAATGACACTGGTATTAATCAATACTCTGGGAAGAATAAGCATAATACCAAACGACATCAAGCAAGATAAAAAGTTATTAACACATGCAAGTAATTTGAAATTTGCAGAATTATATTTGGGCAGATTCAGAGGAGAAGCTGTGTCAGAATTTGGAATGGTGTGTGAAAGAAGGAAGTTGCGAGTGAATGTGGGAAAGAGTAAGGTTATGAGGTGTACAAGAAATGAGGATGGTGTTGGATTGAATGTTATACTGAATGGAGAGACACTTGAGAAAGTTGATCAGTTTAAGTATTTGGGCTCGGTTACAGCTGCAAATGGTGGAGTGGAAGCAGATGTGTGTCACAGAGTTAATGAAGGATGTAAAGTGTTGGGTGCGTTGAAAGGAGTGATGAAGAATAGAGGGTTGGAAATGAATGTCAAGAAAGTTTTGTATGAGAAAGTGGTTGTGCCAACTGCGATGTATGGATCAGAGTTATGGGGTATGATAGTATGTGAGACAGAAACTAAATGTGTTTGAGATGAAATGCCTGAGGAGTATGATTGGTGTATCTCGGTTGGATAGGGTTAGGAATGAAGAGGTGGGAGCAAGAACGGGTGTGAGGAGAGAATTGACACCAGAGTAGACATGAATGTTCTGAGATGGTTTGGCCATGTGGAGAGGAGGGATGATGAAAAACTGCTGAAAAAGGTGATGAATGCGAGAGTTGATGAGAGAAATGCTAGAGGGAGGCCTAAGTTTGGGTGGATGGATGGAATAAGGAGAGCCCTGAATGAAAGGAGGATGGATGTGGGGGAAGCAAGTGAGCGTGCTAGGAATAGGAATGAGTGGCGAGCAATTGTGACGCAGCTCTGATGGGCATCTGCTGTTACCATGGGGCTGCATCTAAACAGAGGTAGCCCTGTGGTAGGGGCAGCAGAGGAGTTGGCATTATGAAGCGACACAGGTTGTGGAAGAGCCGGGAGGATGGGCTGTGGCACTCCAGAAGTGCCATCTGAACGGTCGCTAGCTCCCTCGTCATTGCCCGTAGAGCAAAGTAATCCCCGTATTGTTTCTTTTTCGATGTCGGCTACCCCCCATTGAGGAAAACACCCACGGTAGATAGATAGATATTTGAATAAGAAAATAAGGGTGCTGCAGTAGCTCAGGGGCAGAGTGTGAGGGTTAGGGAGTGACTAATTACAGTTCGATCACACAGCAGGGTTTAGGAAGGGCACTCATCCTAAATCCCCCTGCTCCAACCTGTGTCCACCCCCATTTGAATGGGGACTAATTGTGACACATAAAACTGCGCACATATTGGAATAGCAAGATGCAGCTAAAAGGCCATGAACTGCAATAATATAAAGAGATTGGAATTCACTTGATGGGAGTGTAGATATTGCAATGCATGGTGAAAGCTTCTGCAAAAATTTTAATTTCCATTTCAATGTGAAAATAAGATTGCTGGAAACAATATCATGACACACTGTCCAAAACAACGCCAGAATTAGAATTTCCCACCTCTCTAAAATAGGAAATTGAGGATACATCCAAAACAAGCCATAAAACGATTGTACAATCCCACTTACATTTATCATTACGACGCCATAATTTGGTGTTGTTCGTCCCACAATTTGAGCACACAGCATATGGCAAATGCTTTGGTGATACTGTTGCTTGATTCTGCAAATAATAAAAGTGATAGAATATCATTGTTTGAAGTCTCTTCATACACAACGAATTCTTAAGCCAGAGTCGACAGGCTGGAGACAACCAAAGGATGATGCACAGTTAATAAGGAAAGACAACTCTACTTAAATTTATCTACTGATTTGCTTAAGTCATGCTAATGAACATCAAAGAGTGGACAGGATTAAGCTTTTCCAACGCAAATTCAAATATCTAGCGTCAAAGTATCCACAGTATACCCTGGAAACTAAATATAAGCTTTGCAGCAGTTAGCAACAGTATTCAACTTTACAATGCATAGCACTTCTTGGTAATCATTAAATCTCTTAAATGTGGCTATTTCATTCAAACTTGATTGCTTCTCCTGCCATAATCATACAATGAAAATAATTAAATATATATGGTATCTAAGAGCAGGTTAGGCCTTGACATCCAGGAGTGAGAAAGGAATGCAACACAAAAATCAAAACCGAATGAAAAATTAGGATAAACCAAAGAAACTTAGGCCTAGTTTTGTAATTTAGACCTAGATAAGTATGACAGTGAGCGACTGTAAAAATTAAGATTCCTGTAAGCATATTTCATTTGATTATTGTGCAGTTTCCATTACTTTTGTGTGGCTATACAAGAACCAGTGGAAAAATGTGTTATGATTGAAAACAGATTTTCCTTTTCCTAACAAGAAAACGAGTCATGCTGAAGGCAACAGGGTGGTCATACTTAAATGGGCCTTACAAGATGAAGAACACTATATCTATATATAATAGCCATAATCCCCCTTTCAGAGCACACACCCATTGATACTTGTTTTACTCAATGCTAACACATCCATCTTCCTCCTCATAAGCAAGTTACCAGTCTCCCTCAATTTATTCTCACCTGTTCCAGAACCATACACATGCAGTTATGCCTACTAGTTCTGGTTGAAGATTTCATACCAGAACCCTCTAGCATGCCTTTACTCTTTGTAAGATGAAAATACTAGGATGCGAATTCCTCACCATACTCCCTTGACTTGCACTGGGTGATGCTTCATGATTGCTAGGCTCCGGGGACTGACTCAACTGACTGGAATTTTCCCAAGCCTGGCCCCCACTTTGCTGAAATAAGAGAATTTTATTGAGACTTAGCACTAGGTGAAACAAGTAATATTCCAAATTAATCTCTACGGCACAAAATCTTACAAGAAGGGTAAAATTAGTTTAGGAATTAAGAATGAATTAAGAATAAAATTTTATTAATAGCAGCCTCAAAGAAGCCCACATACGTACCACTCCATAAGAACCCAGACGAAACAATCCCAAAGGCAGAACTGACGAAGCATGATTTAAGCTGCTGCTGGATACCACAGGATGCAGTGCAGGTGGTGGCTGCAGCCCTGCTTTATGAAATATATGTCCCTCAGAGGTTTCCTCAAAGCCATGTTCCTGATATGGCTCCCAGTTGCTCTCATCCGCCATTGGATCATCCTGGCCCAAGTATAATGGAACAGGTTCCTCTTTGACGTCAGCTTCTTTTTTTTCTTTTTTGATTTCCGTCTGCAATAGGTATAACTTTAGGAAAATATGCTAACTAATATTAAATACACACATTTATAACTCCAATTTCTAATAATTACTCTATTAAGGGAAAGGTTTCCTTCAAATTTTTTTTCTTAAAGAAGTGAATTTTTAACTCTAAAGTGCTATTACAGTCTCAATAACGGGAACTTTGGATAGGGATAGGCAAAGGAGCTTTAGCCTAAGTCATGTTGTAATACCAAGTAGCTAAGAAGTAATCAGGCATAAAAATATAGATAGATAGATACTATAGACGTAGTGATTGTTATTAAAAACAAATAATCACAGTTATAGATATACTAATATATATATATATATATATATATATATATATATACATATATATATATATATATATATATATATATATATATATATATATATATATATATATATATATATATATATATCCTCACACTAAAAATAAAATAGCCAATGTAATAGAAAGGGTGCAATTCCTACCATTAACAGGATAAAGTAGGTGTGTATAGACATAAATAACCATTTTAATCATATCAGAAAAATCTAAGCCAGCTGTACTGCTAAAATGCAAAAAAATAAATAAATAAATAAGTAATATGAAGTAAAGAATCATCTAAAGCTGATAAATGGCATTTCTCTAAGATAATTTATTCAATTATCCATACCTGAAGGAAATTACTAGCCAAAACATCCAAAGCTGCACTCCGTGGTGAAGGTTTCGATTTCTCTGAGGGCATGGAGTCATGATGAAGAGAATTGGCATGAGACATCTCACTTCCTTGCCGCATGGAAGAGACAATCTGTAACCATCCAGATTTAGGGCTGGTTTTGTCTGCATCAGAGGAAGGTACAGTAACTTTCAGCGGAACTGTTAACGGATGAGACTGGGTCGGAGTTGAATTCTGGAGAAAGGGTAACGGAAGAGGAGATGAAGTTTCGGGGATGGAGATAGTTGGGAACTCGGAAGACGACATGCAAAATGTGGGATGAGTCATGGCCTGAGGTCGTGATACTGCTGATGACGAGGAGGTGGAAGGGACGACACGAGGAGAGTCTGATGTTAATCCACTTGGTGCAAGAGGGGGAGTTTCTGGCAGAGGACATAAACTCTTTTTTCTCTTCTTCTTTTTAACAGGAGTGCTTTCACGAGAAGAATAGTCCTGAGAGCGCTTTGAACCTAAAATTACGAAAACTCAAATGAAAAAAATTTCAAACAAAACATTTACATTATCTCCACCCTTAAAGGATTAGATTCAAATGAAAATAATGAATTCATAGAGCTGATATATATATATATATATATATATATATATATATATATATATATATATATATATATATATATATATATATATATATATATATATATATATATATATATATATATATATATATATATATATATACATATATATATATATATATATATATATATATATACAGGTATACCTCACCCAACGTCGTTAATTGGTTCCAGGAGAGACGACTTAAGTCGAAAAATGACTTAAATCGAATTAGTTTATCTCTAGGATAAAACTGACACATTTTATTAAAGTAATTTGAGAAGTTGAATTTGAAATTGAATTTTGTTTCGCCTCACAACGGTATGCATGTAATTTAGGCATGGATAAATTTACGAAGGGTTAGGTATCCAACTGTAATTATGTATCAGTTATATATATATATATATATATATATATATATATATATATATATATATATACATAAATATATATATATATATATATATATATATATATATATATATATATATATATATATATATATATATATATATATATATATATATATATATAAATATATATATCAAATGGTTCAGAACTTACTAAATAAATACTTAGGAAACAAAACACCAACACTTACTTTGAGGGGAACTGACAGCTGCTTCAGGTACAGCCAAGCCCTTAATTTTTAGGCATTCTGCAGTTTTCAGTAATGAAGCCAAATTTGCCTGACGTACATTCACCTGGGTACAAAAATAAGAATTACAATGTAATTAAATATAGGGGGACAGTGGTAGTGCAGTGGCTAGTGCTAGATCTAGGTAGTGACAATCCTTTGTTCAAGCCCAATGAGAGGTGTTAGGAAGTGCATCCTGACCTAACTTCCCTGCTCCAAGCTGTCAGTGTCAAATCCCATTCGAATCAGGATTAAAAGCGAAAAAAAAAAGTAATAATAATAATTAGATTTACTCAAAAGGACAGAACACAAGCCACAATATATTATTATGTAGCATGGAAGAAAACAATAAAACACTGAACAGCATTTGTGTTAAACAAGAAGTTAAAACCCACTGAACACAAGGCAGTGACAAATGTAACAAAATGACTAATTTATTAAATTTTCAACATACCCTTCCCTGCCTGTATTTGCTCATTCTCGCAATTGTTTTCTAACAAAAGCAAAAACTCAGTGAGAGAGAGATTCATAACCCCCTCCTTTCCCTTTTATCCCGAAGCAGAAATACTGTTTCAGTTGTCCCCACAACAGAAAGTATTCAAGAATAGAATTATATATCCTCCTCTACCAGAAATCATTAATAAGTAAAAAAAATCACCTGTTATATGCTATAAGTTAAAAAAAATACAAGAAATCAATTATGCACAGCATGTGAAATAACTTGCCCTAGAATGACAGCAGAATTAAACATATTACATTAAAAAAAAAGGGTAGTTAGTCTTTAAATTGCAACTTTGTTAATTTACTTATGAGCATCTTATACCTCACAGTGGAACATGATCTACATAACACTTACAGTATAACAATGTGATAAAATACTATATTTTCTTGCATATTTAGTGTTGTCTCTAATACTGTACAAGCAAAGAAACTTTTTCATCTTTACCTGACCACAGTACATATAATCCAAAAGGCATTCAATATCTTGAGCACGAGCTTCATTTAGGACAATAACAGCACGTGTACTATCGCTTGGCGTTTGCTGAAAAATCTCATCGAAGAAATCGCTACACGTTGCCAATACGAGTCTATGAACCATGAACAAGCGACCCTCACAGGCCAGTGTGGCATCTGCATAACGAGGCTGCAGGGGTATAAGGAATACATTATGTACATATTACTGCACTCTAACAACCAATATACAGTTCATATACTGTACTATATATATATATATATATATATATATATATATATATATATATATATATATATATATATATATATACAGTAATTTGCAGGGTTAGGCATTACAAATATACTAAGTCGCTAAGAATATTCAAATATATGACAAACCATCTCATACTTTATGAAACTACTTTTGTCTTATTAGTCCAAAACTCGCATAAGAATAACATAGTAATAATATGGCATACCTTTGTGCGAAGCCTGTGAAGGATATGACAAAACGTGGCTTGATGATTGTTCCATTTGAGTTTCAATAACCCTTCGGGCATGGTCATCATGATACCCAAAAACTGAGAGGAGAGAAGAGTGGGCATTTGTGACTTTAAAATGGAAACAGTTGAATAAAGTAATTATAGCATCTTGTGCACATAGTCACTAGCTAAAATTCATAAAAACATGTACATATGAATATGAATAAAAAATTCATGTACTGTATAAGTACTTGCTAAGTTGAGCATGAGAAAGCCACATTACAACTTCACTGCTTTACCATAACAAATACACAATATATGACCACAAATTCAAGTATTAACCTACTTGAATCTTAGGCAACGTGAGAAGCAATATGCAATATTCATGAGGGCCTAAATTAGCAAATGGAAATAACAGTAAACTGGAACTCTTGGAAACAATATCTCACGCATAAATATTTCATGCCTTCATTTCACATACTCTTCATATCAATACAAACTGTCAATGATTCGCATTTTATTAAGTGTTCCCTGCCCATAACACAAATATTTGTGACATGAAGAATTGCAAACCAATCTGCTCCATTAGGGACATTACTCGTAATGCAATACGTTACTACATATCTTTAACAAGACCCTATTATCATAGCAGCCAAATTTATAGAATTATACTCTGTGAATATACTTCAAATACTACACTGCCAAAGACGTACAACAATTAGTAGCATTGATATTAGCTTGCTCCTCTGGAATAAATCTTCAGTCAGTATCTCCACTAAAGTATTTTTTATGCATCCTAACCAGAATGCTTACAAGATGCTTTTAAAAAGTTAAAGAATTCGTTTAAAAAATAATATTACTACTACAACTACTACTACTACTACTAATAATAATAATAATATGGTTAGAACTTTGGCTTTCTGCAGTCAAAAGTAAAAAATCTGGACACCTTAAAAAATTAATCATATATAACTTAACCTAATATAACAAATTCATGGGTTTTCCCAAACTCAAACAACAACAACAAAATTCCTAAAGAAGAGAAACCCCATGTTGACCAAGGATTATTCACATCTACAAGGAAACTCACCTAACCTCAACTAACAATTTACAAGGTTATCTAACTTTACATGGGGTTGTAGGGGTTACTTTGCTCATCTTTCCAAGATACGGCTCCTTTTTAAAATACTTATTTTCATAAAATGTCATGCTGCTCTTTATTTTGACTAATATAAACTTAGTAACGAAGTATTCTTACTTTCATTTTCCTATTGACTTCATTGAACAGTGAAAAAGTATCTAAGCAAACTAAAGACAATAATTTCAATTATAAATTAAGTTTTAATCTTGGGGTAAAAGTAACCTGAAAAACCAAACCTAATATAATAGTAAACTTCATGAGAGTTTTATGGCTGAAGGGCTGAAAGTAAACATCTGGCTCTTAAAACAGTAAAAAAATCTTGGCAAACACGTAAAATTCATAAAAAAAAAAAAAAAAATGATAATCTGGAGATGCCTTCTGCTACCCTAAGATGTAGCCATTCTTTTGTAATTATATCATCCTGATGAACCTATCAACAGCTTCTAATCATTGACAGTGACTGATAATGATCACAAAAAGTGACAGGCTGATTAATTTTAGTGACAGGAAGATTACTTATATGATCACTGATAAAGCATGATTTATAATCTTATCTACACCCAAACAGTCATAATAATGCATAAACAAAGCAGGTAATCAGTTACCACACAGTGAATAATCACGATGATAAGAGTGAATAAAATATTCCGAAGAGGTTTTATAGATAACCGTAACATATGATAAATACTGATAACACATGGGGATAATACCTTATCTACAACCAAACATCCTTAACAAAGCATAAACAAAGCAGGTATTCTGTTACTGTAAGATGCGTAATGATGATGATTTGCGTTTAAATAGATCCGAAGAGTTGTATGAGATAATCGTAACATATGGATCAACGAGAGCGAGACACGGAAAGAGAGACAGGTCAGTGCCATAATAAAAACTGCTGCAGGCATTATTTGACGAGTTTTCTGGACCGAAATTGGTAACCCTACCAAATTACCCTATTTTAAGACTCCCAAATCCCTAAATTAATCTCTATCTTACTTGTACAGTTAGAGAGCGTCGTCATGTGATAACTTATACGGTAAGAACCATGAATATCAATGGTAAATTTGCTTAAAATAACACTTGTGTGATTCTTATCACAGATCACCGTCCGCCATTACTCCGAGATTCTGACGCTGATCAACAACAGAACGTCGGAAACACTTCCATCCATTCGGAAGAAATATTTCAAACCTTATTTATAAGCCATTGGTCATAGAATATATATAAATAGAAATAGAAATATTATATAATAATATGTATTGTAGAATTCAGGGATAATTTATACTTATTAATTTCTATATTATCTAGAAAGGAAGCCGAAGTCGGAGTCAGTTAAACCGAGGAGATAAGAACCGTGGTTTTTAGAGCTTTGGTTCATATCCTGCGATGCGAGCCGCGTGACATAATGCGAAAACCGCTCACACACACTCACACATACGCGCACCAAGGCGTTCAGACCACGAGAAACTATCATTAATTCCATCTTTTTCTTGTATTCCATACAAACAGCGTATAAATAACAGATAAATAAACTTCGTTAAGTACATAAACACGATTGATAAGGAAATGTATGACGTAACCAGAGTGGGTGAGCAATCGCGTTTGTTAGATCTATTAATATCCACAAAGTAGTTTTTATACAACTCAGTCCCAGCGTTTCATTAGCTAAATGTAACCTTGGTTTTCAGTATATATTCTGTGAATAATAGAAATTTCATAATGTTAAGCATAAAAATGACGAATGATTCCATATTAAGTTGGGTCAAATATATACCTGTAAAATATCTTAGAATAAATAGATTGAAAATGATCCTAAATTATGTATTTGCAACTTTGTTCATAACTGTATAAGTTTATTTAGATAAATGTCTTAATCTTATTAGTTCCATAACTATTGTTTTTATTATTATTATTATTATTTTTTTTAAGCAAGAAAATGTGACTTATTGTTTAGTTAATCAGTACTACGTTGTTTCCCGGTTTATGCGTCACTGCTAAACCCCATTACGGGATTAATTCAAGACAGATTGGAGCTGGGGAATGAATGGTGGATGCCCTTCCTAATGTTCAGTGGTAGACGAGATCACAGGTCTGTCATTTATCGAGTCGATTGCGTTAACCGCTGTGCTACTGCGGTTCCCAGTTACTTGATTCGTATGTAATTATTTTACTACTACTACCATTATTATTATTATGATTATTATTATTATTATTATTATTATTATTATTATTATTATTATTATTATTGTTGTTGTTGTTGTTGTTGTTGTTGTGTTATATTACTAATATCATTATTATCATATCTGAGGCCACAGACACAAACATATAAAAGGGATTATAGCCTTTTTAAAATATAAATAAATATATAAACTAAACCAATACAATAAAATGACGTTTTATTAT
Source organism: Halocaridina rubra (assembly GCA_037179515.1). NCBI lineage: Eukaryota > Metazoa > Arthropoda > Malacostraca > Decapoda > Atyidae > Halocaridina > Halocaridina rubra. Next base: position 23,690 of record JAXCGZ010004349.1, read on the forward strand.
CTTCATAATACTTTAATATTTTTTTATCCATCAATTTGAGGCTCTCTTCGCCACAGGTTGCATTTGCAAATGCACTTGCATTGGTGCACTGTATGCCATATAAATCATACAGATTATCTCGATTATTTTTTTAGTTCAAGCCGCTGTTGACCTGAACTAATATAGTTGTTGTTATGGATTAGCTTAAAGTACTTTTTGAATATGGTGTTAATATTTGTTCAATTACTTTTAGTTCAAGCATATACACAAAATGAGAGAAATAAAGAGAGAGATCATTATATTGCAATACTTAATAATAGAGGTACCCTCCATGGCTCAGAGGATCAGCTCCAATCTCATATTTCGTAAGTTCAGAATTCACCTCTCTCAGATTGTTTATAAAGTTCTTCTTTGCCAGAAGCTCTCAAAGAGGTAAGGGGGAGAGGGTAATGGTGTTCCTTGTAAATAAGTATAAAGTGGAAGTGGAAATTCAAATGTGAAAAATAAAAAGTACGGGAGATCGAGCTCATTCCCTGTTACCAGTGGTGTTCCACAGGGTTCTGTTGTCTCACCTACTCTGTTCCTTCTCTTCAGCAACGATCTTCAGTCCATCTTCCTACTCTCTTCTCCACGCCTTCCCCGACAATTCTAACTTCATTTTTCCTTTGCTCTCTCTTCACAACCTTCATCTGCTAATCGTAATCAGTCTCGTATCACTCTATCTTCTAGTCAACTTCGACTTCTAGAGGATATCTGAGTGGGGCACCCAAAATTTAGTTAAATTCAATGCCTCTAAGACACAGTTTTTGGATATCTCTTTATCTTCTTCTTTTCCTGATAGCCCTATTATCTCTGAAACTAAAGACATTTACCCTCTTAATTCTATTAACATATTACGAATGAGATAGCCTCTAACTTGTCTTGAAGGAGTCACATAATCCAACTTCCTCTGTTTGCATCCAAAAATTGGGGGCTCTGTTTGTTTTCGTCCTCACTTTTCCTCTTTCCTGTTATTAGAAATTTTTATAGGCCTTATCTGTCCCTGCTCAGAATACTGCTCGCATATCTTGGGTGCTTCTTCTTATACTTATCTCCATGGTAGGGTTGAATCTACAGTAATCAGACTCATTAATACCCCTACTCGTACTTTTAACATGGATTCTCTTTCTCTTCGGCATAAGGTTTCATTCCTTTCTCTTTTCTGTCACTACTACTTCCATTACTGCTCTGATGAATTGGTGAGTCGCATCCCTACCCCACTGCCGAGGCCGCTGACACTCACCAAGCGGCCTCGTCTCACAGGTGCTGTGTGGAGATTTGCAGCTCGCTGATTGGTCGGTGCAGCTTCTTCCTTTCTACCTCTAGACTCTGGAACTCTCTTCCTCCTTCTATCTTTCCTACTTCTTATAACCTATCTTCCTACAAAAAGCGGATCTATCGTCATCTCAGGGCCTACTCCTGCCATATCTCTAGGCTGTCAATACTTCGACTATTCTTTCAGCCTTTCCTATTCCTACTGTGTATCATTCCCTTATATCGGTCTTGTCCTTAGCCATCTACTTTATCTTCGTCTTAATAATTTCTTGGTACCCGGGTCTGATGAGGGCAAACTTCTTGCCTGTCCAGGTGAAACCCTCATAAAAAATAAATGAATAATGAGACAAATTAATAACTTCATAAAAAGATAAACATAAATGATTAGGGAGATATATAAATATAAATAAATAAATAAACAAGTGCATAAATAAACAAATGATAAATATGACTAAATAGATAGATAGATAGATAGATAGATAGATAGAAAGATAGATAGGTAGATAGATAGATAGATAGATAAATAGATAGATTAATAAATGTATAAAATTAGCACTTGGGACTATTTTCTTCAACATATACTAAAAGAATTCTTAGAGTTACAATAAAATGTCAGTGCTTAGTGTCAGAGTATAATATTTCACACAAAAAGCTTTGCAGACAGCACATGCATGCGTGTGGGTGTATGTGTTTACACGCGCGCATCTCTTCACAAGCGGTTAATGCATTTTACTTTGTTAACACAATTCTCTCTCTCTCTCTCTCTCTCTCTCTCTCTCTCTCTCTCTCTCCTCTCTCTCTCTCTCTCTCTCTCTCTCTCTCTCTCTCAATGATGATATCATGCAAGGTAGAAAACAAGGCGTGTTTATTGAAGATAATTCTCTCTCTCTCTCTCTCTCTCTCTCTCTCTCTCTCTCTCTCTCTCTCTCTCTCTCTCTCTCTCTCTCTCTCTCTCTCTCTCTCTCTTTCTTTATTTCACGCACACACCCACCAAGTTCAATTGGGTCGAATTTGCAGCCTAATGTTCTCTAATACTTCTCTTGACGTTTCTGTCATGTTGCTAATGAAAAGTAATGGGTACAAGGAGAACCTCATCGAGGTACTCCCTCATCCAAAAAGGTGTAAAGTTTCCAAATAAATAAAACACAAGCATATATATATATATATATATATATATATATATATATATATATATATATATATATATATGTTTCTTTGCTTGTTTGTTCCGGTTTTACTTCACGGACTCCCTTTTCTACCAAGGGCTAGGACGATTGCCTTCTTGCGAAGGACTTGTTTTGGCAGATGTAGTCGTTACCCTGAGTGCATGCCCTTGCTAACCTCAGACCGCGACGGGGCGTGAACCTTCAACCTGACACCTCAAACTCGCTGACGCTACCGCTTGAGCCACGGTGACTACATATATATATATATATATATATATATATATATATATATATATATATATATATATATATATATATATATATATATATATATATGCATATACAGATTTAGATAGATAGATATATAGGTGGTTAGGTAGTTAGGTAGGTAGGAGTTAGTTAGGTAGGTAGGTAGATAGAAAGAGAGACAGAAAGAGAACAGTTCTCCCTTGTACATATGGGGTAGCTGTTTTTCAATAGCCTCCGTGAGACTATTGCCTTTTTTGGCTCAAAGTTCTACATCCGGATGCCATACTTGATACCAGTCCTTAGCAATTAATCTGGGGTGGGGACCATCACCAGGCTGCGCTGTCTAGCTTCCCCAGTGACTAGGTTGTTATGGATAATCATATAATAAAGGTTAATAAAAGAAAGACATATGAGGAACAGACGCTGTATTTTCGTTCTGCAAACCATTTGAAGATCTACTTTACAGGAGGAATTAAATAATTGCAACAAGTTTTCAAGAATTTAAAAATATTTTCTAGATTCTTTCGTATGGCAAATTTTGGAAATGTAACTAGAGTCTTAAGCCACCAGCAACTCTGTAACATTTCGGTAAGATATATATATATATATATATATATATATATATATATATATATATATATATATATATATATATATATATATATATATATCACTTACACACATTATTTACCTCAGCTACATATATATATTTTTGTTTATATTGTTATCAAGACTTAATAAAAAAACATCTCCTGACTCCAAATAATGCTTGGAATAAATAATATATAAATAATATAAATATAAAATACAATATAAAAATAAATAATAAACTTCATAGCTGCTAAGTTTTTAAAATATCTCTTTTAAGTATTAACTCATCTTCAGCTTAGCTTCACAAAATCTAACTTGTTTTGGAATTAGTTTCACAATATTTCGCTCTTTTAATGCAAGTTTAATAACCATAAACTCAGTTTAAGCCATTTACACAATCATAAAATTTCTTAAATATATTTCTTCTTCATTAATAATTCTTTCTAAATATATTTGTAATCATTAACTTCTTTTAGATTACGTTTTATGTTGGTTATCTTTTTAAAGTTGGGCTTTACAAATAATAACGCATTTATTATATAGGAATGAAATTTTTTTTATATTTTAAGTTTTAGGTTCAGAGAATTTTTCATCCTTCATTTCATAGTTATCACTTACATATGTAATGCAAACACTGATATCATTATAAATAAGTACCTGCACATGACTTGCAATCTTAAATATATCTACCATTAACTCTTTAAAGGAAAAACCTGACAACCGTTAACTATAGCTAAGATAATTTTCAATATCTTTCTTGCAAACATAAGTATTGCAACTGATTAATGTCAAAGCTCTGCCAATATTGAACACGGCAGTCGCTAACGCTAAAATGTAAATATAACTTTCGGTAAACTCTCTAAGGCCCGATTTCTTAAACAGTGTAAACCTAGGATACCATATTGTTAGTTAGCTAGACACACCAAATGGATTTCATAAACGCATCTGACGCGGTTCTGTGTATGGCTAGGATCCCGTATGGGATCCTAGCCATACGCAGAACCGCGTCAGATGCGTTTATGAAATCCATTGGTGTGTCTAGCTAACTAACAATATGGTATCCTAGGTTTACACTGATTAAGAAGTCGGCCCCAAATCAAACTTTGGTATCATAAAAAATCTGTTTAAAAAGAAAGTTTCACAACCTTCAAATCTTATTCTTACTTCAAAATCTGGTATGCTCACAAATTGAGTGGTAATGACAAAGTATGAGATGCCGAGTAATGCAATTTATTATTCCATTTCCTCAATTTTCAAGAAATCATTATATGCACCTTTAAATCTAACTCTAGGAAGAAATCATTCACTAAGTATATAGGCTAAGGAACGAAATTTCTAGAAATCTTGATACCTCTAAATAACCTCTCTCCAGTCACAGAGAAAATGAAGAGATGTTTAGAGGTATTTCTAGATGTTTAAATGATTTTCATTTAATAATTCTGGATAATGTTAGATATAATTTGCAGCTTTGTATATAATGATTTCTTTTCCAAAGAGGAGTTCTGGAACAGATATGGGACAGCTCCATGGCCGTTTACAGGAACAGAAAAAAAAAAATTAGATGATGGGAAGGTTCTCTCGCTCATATCAGCAAGTAGGCTGATGGTAAGGAACCGTCTCGCTTCACTGCTTTTCGTTCTTGTCCTGAAGGAAAAAAAAGAGTAAAATTTCATTAATTTCCATTCTTGATATATGTATTTACAGAAAATTACCATCAAAGAGACTATTTTATCATCTATTCTCTTTTATGGAAATTCCATTTCATGTTTAAAAGATATCTTTATTATTATTATTATTATTATTATTATTATTATTATTATTATTATTATTATTATTATTATTATAATTATTGTTATCATTATTATTGTTATTATTATTATTATTATTATTATTATTATTATTATTATTATTGTTATTATTTTCATTATTATTATTATTATTATTATTATTATTATTATTATTATTATTATTATTATTATTATTATTATTATTATTATTATTATTATTATTATTACCTGGTGTTGCGATTCTAGCTTAGGACGAGAATCTTGTGCGAGGGATCTCTTCCTCCTGTAGACGGGGTGGTCGTCCATGCGAGCAGCGAGTGAGCGCATGATATCCATCTAATAAGAATTTGTAGATATGTTTAATTTATGATTTGAATAGATAGTTTAAAATAAAAAAGATATATATTGGATAAGGGTTTTTGGATTAATCCTAGCATAGGCACCTTATGTCATTTTTAGGTTCTTCATCTGGGATTATGGATAAAATGTTAGGTTCCTAATTTTGGATTGTGGTTGAAAGCAAGGGTTTATAAATATAAAGATTTTTTAATTCAGGTTAGGTTAGGTACGGTTAGGTTAAACTTATTCAACATAACCTAGCGATAAGTTTTAAACGCAGTTTCTATATCTAATATTGATCAAATTATATTTCCACTGAGTGAATTTTAACAGGCAAAATATAAAATATAGTTTTTGATTCAATCACATAGACAAAACACGAGTAACAGAATGTTGAATTTGTGAAAATTCATTTGTCAAATCTGAAAATTAGAAAAAAAAACTATATATCACTGATACAGTAAACTTCCATTTGCATATTAATCAATTCGTTATGAGTAAACTCTAGCTAGGGAGCTAAGAGGTGTGTTTTGGTTTGAAGTGATGTGTGCTCTTTGGCTCGGCCAACCCCTTACAAGGATAACTCATATATAAAAAAAAATGTGCTTAACTATAATTTTCAAATTAAGCACCAAGGCAAAGTACATATATGAAATAATATTTAAAAAATGATGCATTGGAAGGGAAAATACGATAAAACATATTTGATAACTTTGTGATTTTGCATAATATTCTCTCAGACGATATACAGAGAATTTTAACAGCACTTAAAAAAGTTCACTTTAAAAAAAGTGATGAACTATGATCTATAAAACTGTGATATGAATTACATTGGTGGAAAATGTAGAATGATTTAACCATGCCTAATCTTCCCAAAAACTTTGACTTAGAAATGAAAATTTTGTCAAAAAAAAAAAAAAAAAAAAGTCAATAGTTTGTAATATTGATTTGCAGTGACTGGCCAAGTAATAGATTAACGGAGTCTATAACATAATAATAATAATAATAATAATAATAATAATAATAATAATAATAATAATAATAATAATAATAATAATAATAACAATAATAATAATAATAATAATAATAATTATAATAATAATAATAATAATAATAATAATAATAATAAAAATAATAATAATAATAATAATAATAATAATAATAATAATAATAATAATAATGATAAATGCATCTCGCAATGTCACCTTATTTTGAAGCTGTTCCCACAATTTGGCTTCAGCGAGGACATGTTTCGCCAGCTCGTCCAATTCTGTACCTGAAGCCAGAGCTTCTACGTTCGAGTCTGAGCGTTTCTTGCCACATCCTGAGAAAATACAATGTTACATTAAATACTAATTCAATAAAGAAAAGAAAAAGACATATTAATTATAACAAGTCTGTTCCTTCTTATTACCTAGATACCCATAGAATATATAAGCAAAAGAGCAAATAGAATGGAGAATGCGATATGTAACGACAAACATGAAGCGAAAAACGGGTTAAGAAGAAGAAGAAGAAGAAGAAGAAGAAGAAGAAGAAGAAAAAAGAAGAGGAAGAAGAAGAAGAAGAAGAAGAAGAAGAAGAAGAAGAAGAAGAAGAAGAAGAAGAAGAAAAGAAGAAGAAGAAGAAGAAGAAGTGAATTAGAAAAGGAAGACTTTCGAGGTAAAAAGAAGAAAGAGAAAAAAGAAAGAATGGGAGTAGATGAAAGAAGAGAAGAAGAATTGGAACAATAAAAATGCGAAAAGAAGAAGACAGGAGAAAAAGAGCATGAGAAGAAGGAACATGAGTCGAAGGAAATCATTCTTGAAAATCCCGTAGCAGGATATCAATACTCTTTGGACATCAGCGAAGAAAGAGAATTAGATGAGATGTCAAAATCCCAATTTCCATTGCCAGAAATCAACAATAAGAAATAGATAGCCTATATTATTCAACATTAGAGAGATATTTCAAAAGCCTTTTATAGGCCTAATTTTTTTAGATAACTCGATTTCATATTAAACCTAAGGACAATTATTATTATTATTATTATTATTATTATTATTATTATTATTATTATTATTATTATTATTATTATTATTAATACCATAAGTATTATTATAATGATTATTGCTATTATTATTATTACTATTATTTGCACACTGTAAAATTAAATAACCATTACTTTTTCGGGAAATTTCTTCAATAAAAAAATGGTATATATTAAGTTACATACTCGTAATCCTAGCGACCAAATTTAAGAGTCGAAATATAAGCCTACTGCAGGAATTTAATTATGCTACTGAGTGTATTAATGAACTATATGTTACCTAAGTGCATATTCCCGCTTCATGAACCAGCGATTGATACCTTTGTGTTAGCAAAGGAATATGGTTTGCACAGTGCACAGGAAGTAACAGTCTTTACACAGTACACAGAAGGTAAATGTATTTGTATTGAATAAATAACTACATATGTTTACATTTGGTACAATGAAAAATTGGGTGGGTAACCTGATGCTCTCTCTCTCTCTCTCTCTCTCTCTCTCTCACTCTCTCTCTCTCTCTCTCTCTCTCTCTCTCTCTCTCTCTCTCTCTCTCTCTCTCTCTCTCTCTCTCATATATATATATATATATATATATATATATATATATATATATATATATATATCTCTCTCTCTCTCTCTCTCTCTCTACTCTCTAACTCTCTATCTATCTATGTATCTATATATCTATATCTATCTATCTATCTATCTATCTATATATATATATATATATATATATATATATATATATATATATATATATATATATATATCTATATATATGTATATATATATATATATATATATATATATATATATATATATATATATAAAGAGAATACCGCCTGCGTATTCCCCTCCGTGTCGTAAAAGGGACTAAATATATTTGAGCGAAAGGAGTGGGAGTCCCCTCCTAGGTATTTTCCTGCCGCATAGAGTCAAGGCTTTCCTTTAACTTGGTCACCCAACTTATAAGGTAGTTTATGGCCTTTTTAAATAATAATAATAATAATAATAATAATAATAATAATAATAATAATAATAATAATAATAATAATAATAATAATAATAATAATAATAATAATATAATTGCATATAAGCATGCAAGACCCAATAATTGGTAAAACACGCATAACTTCCGATTAAAAATAAAAAAAAGCAAGAAATAATTTTTCCATGATTAAACGCATTACAATATTTGACAACGTTGCCTCTATGATTAATCATTTGGGAGAAGCTTATGAAATTCGACTAAAATACAATGTCTCACGAGACACTTAAATCTCTCTAACTACTCATGTAGATAGATAGACAGATAGATAGATAGATAGATAGATAGATAAATAGATAAATAGATATATGT
>JAXCGZ010004349.1:37500-40000 GCA_037179515.1 Halocaridina rubra
ATAATAAGGAGGTGGGTTAACATTGATTAGGAATAGACAGTCTTGTTAAACCTAAGTTAAACAACAGACTGTATAAAATAAAGAAAACCGGACACAGAGACAGGTACATCCTGTTTGCATGAGTTATTCATAGAATTTCAGTCATTTCTCTGCAAGTTCTTGCTCAGGAATACATGAGTCACTGCTCTGTTAATAAATAAATTGTATGTTCGTCATATATGTACTTGTGACTATTTTCATTAGTACTGATATTGTCATAATTTTTTTTTAATTTTTAGAATATTGTATTTTTAGATGCAGTGATATTTTTATGACGGCTTTTTGCTACTGGTGCTTTAACTACTACTACTACTACTACTACTACTACTACTATTGAAAAAATAATAAGTATAATACTTATAATGTTAATTATAATATGTTGTTGTTGTTATTATTATTATTATAGTTATTATTATTTATTATTATTATTATTATTATTATTATTATTATTATTATTATTATTATTTTTATTATTATTGCATTATAACATCAGAGCTACTTAATAATAATAATAATAATAATAATAATAATAATAATAATAATAATAATAATAATAATAATTGTTATAATAATGATAGCTTACCAGTATCAACGAGTATATGATATTTTAATATTAATAAGCAAAAGACACTTGCAGGAAAACACATTCACATTCTTACACAAACACGCACATCCAATTCATTAATTCCCATTCGAAATTTTACCGTACACACTCTCTCTCTCTCTCTCTCTCTCTCTCTCTCTCTCTCTCTCTCTCTCTCTCTCTCTCTCTCTCTCTCTCTCTCTCTCTCTCTCTCTCTCTCTCTCTCCCGATCTCCAGTCCATTACTGACATTAATATTCTCGAATATTTATTTTATATCTATGCGATACCCTCATAATTCAGAATCCGGAGCTTATTAGCAATAATAGATTTTGATAATGTATTTTCGTTTATTATTATTATTATTATTATTATTATTATATTTATAGTTGTTGTTATTAATATAATAATAATAATAATAATAATAATAATAATAATAATAATGATAATAATAATAATAATAATAATAATAATAATAATAATAATAATAATAATAATAATAATTATAATCATAGCAACAACACCAGCTACTACTACTACTACTACTACTACTGTTATTATTATTATTATTATTATTATTATTATTATTATTATTATTATTATTATTATTATTATTATTATTATTATTGTTGTTGTTGTTGTTGTTGTCGTCGTAGTTGTTCTTGTTGTTGTTGTTATTATTATTATCAATTGAAAGACTTGAGTCTGTAGTCAATATGAAGACCACATTATCATAATTATATACCGCAATATTCCAGTAAAAGTATTTGATCCTTAATTTCTTGGTATAGGATATTGGTTATACATACCTTATTTAGATATGCTATTATTATTAGCATAATAATAATAATAATAATAATAATAATAATAATGATAATAATAATAATAATAATAATGATAATGAAAATAATAATAATGAAAGTAATATTAAAATTTATGATAATGATAATAATAATAATAATAATAATAATGATGATGATGCTACTACTACTACTACTACTACTACTACTACTACTACTATGAATAATAATTATTATTGTTCTTATTATTTATTACTTTTATAATTATTATTATTATTATTATTATTATTATTATTATTATTATTATTATTATTTTTATTTTCATAATTATTCTCATACTTTTTCTTTTTATCTAATCTAACGTGTGTTAATTCCGCAAATGGTAGTATAGATTTGGTTTTCATTAGCAGATTCTAAATGCCTTTTTCTCTCATATGTGAATTTTTATGTATATTTATGTTGTTGAAATATTATATGATATGATATTTTGTGGAAACCTCTGGATGATGCCGTAATGGGAAATATATTATTATTATTATTATTATTATTATTATTATTATTATTATTATTATTATTATTATTATTATTATTATTGGAGGAGTTTAAATTATTGGGGGTCATCTGTTTAAAGCAATGGAGAACGTGGTAGAGAGGTGAAGAAGAGAGTGCAGGGTGGATGGAGAGAGTGGAGAAGAGTGACAGGAATTATTTGAGATAAAAATGTACCAGCAAGAGTGAAAGATAATGTTTACAGAACGATAGTAAGATCCACTATGTTATGGCTTAGAAACAGTCCTGCTAAAAAAAAAATAAATAAATAAAAAAAAAAAAAAAGAGAGGAGGCAGAGCTAAAGGTGGCAAAGACGAAGATGCTGTCGTTTTCTCTGGGCGCGATGAGGATGGGCGGGATAAGGAATGAGTATATAAGAGGGACAGCGCTGGCAGGAAGATTTGGGGACATGGTTAGAGAGGCGAGACTGAAATATTTTGGGCATGTTCTGAGGAGGGATGAGGAGTATATTGTGCGAAGTCTGCTGAGGATGAAACTGGCAGGCAAAATGGGAAAAGGTAAGCCAAAG
>JAXCGZ010004349.1:47500-52500 GCA_037179515.1 Halocaridina rubra
TTTTGGTGTTTTACAGCTTGTTCTTTTGTAAAAATATAGAATCTATGGAGTTGAATTTTTTTGGGAAATACTTTGATATCTAGCCACTAGACTTATAAGTCTTTTGGTAATTGGCAGCTTGTAGTTTTTTAAATATTTTGATATTTGCTGGCTTGTAGTTTTGTAAATATTGTTGTAGTTAACAGTCGCTGATATGTCTTAATGTGAAGGAATATTGTTAACAGTTCCCTGTCTCCTAACCACACCATGGGAGGGGTTTTAAATATGATAAACTATTGCTATCACTGGGATAAGGAGTTGAAATTTTTAATACTATGACGATTTCCTTCATCTCATGCTCAGTCATTTGGGAAGATGTTTCACTCACAGTTAAGTTTATATGTGAGTTTCCATCATTTATTGGTTACTACAGAGTTAAAGTACTGTTTGTATTATATAAAGCTAATATAATGTAATAAGTAATATTATATATTATCTAATCTATGATAACAATGTAATATAATATAATATAATATATTTTATATTGAATGATATAATACAATAAAATATGATATGATATGAAATAATGTAATATGATAAATAATGATGATTTATATGCAAATAATTATATAGAATATAAAGGTTTACGAATAAGAGTAACGAAAGAATTAATAAAAGAAATGTAATTATAAAAAGAAATAGAAGAAGAAGAAAAAGAAGACGAAGAAAGAGAAGAAGAAGAAGAAGAAGAAGGAGAAGAAGAAGAAGAAGAAGAAGAAGAAGAAGATTGTTAATGATGAAAGGAGCAGTACCAAGAATCACGAATGAGGAGGAGAAGAAGAAGAAGAAGAAGAAGAAGAAGAAGAAGAAGAAGAAGAAGAAGAAGAAGAAGAAGAAGAACAAAAAGAAGAAGAAGAAGAAGATTGTTAATGATGAAAGGAGCGGTACCAAGAATCACGAATGAGGAGGATAAGAAGAAGAAGAAGAAGAAGAAGAAGAAGAAGAAGAAGAAGAAGAAGAAGAAGAAGAAGAAGAGAGTTAATGATGAAAGGAGCAGTACCAAGAATCACGAATGATCCGAGACTTATTTAATTTAAGAACGTTAAGAGAATAGGTCACGTTTCTTTTATAAAGCATTTTAGACCTGTTAAACTGATTTCAAGAAGAAAAAAGAAAATACTAAGAAATAAATCAGAAGTGTGTGTATATATATATATATATATATATATATATATATATATATATATATATATATATATATATATATATATATATATATATGCAAAATGAACTTTTATTTCAAAGCATTATATATATGTGTGTGTGTATACATATTTGCAAATATACTTGTCTATATATATTATATACTATATATTTATATTATATGGTATATACTATATATATATATATATATATATATATATATATATATATATATATATACATATATGTATGTATATATATATATATATATATATATATATATATATATATATATATATATATATATATATATATATATATATATATATATATATCACACGTGCTAATGGAGTCACTGCTTTTCATCACCCTCTTTGGAGACTCATTGAATAAGTGGATAACTGAATAAGACAGTTGAACAGTCAATTAGTAACATATACAAACATAAGAAAATAAATGACTAAGTAAAGAAGATAATCCCTTCATGAATAAGTAGGTAATAAATGAATAGATAAATAGATAACTAAATAAATACTCTAAAAGGACATAAAGATAACTTGTAATTCCTTCTAACACGTGTCTACGTCGAGTATTATCAAAATTGTGAAGCTTTCTTCTTCTTTTCGTCTTCTTCTTCTTCTTCTTCTTCTTCTTCTTCTTCTTCTTCTTCTTCTTTTCTTCTTCTTCTTCTTCTTTTTTTCTTCTTCTTCCTTCTTCTTCTTCTCTTTTTCTTTTTCTTTTTTCTTTTTCTTCTTCTTCTTCTTCTTCTTCTTCTTCTTCTTCTTCTTCTCTCTCTCTTCTTCTTCTTCTTCTTCCTCTTCTTCTTCTTCTTCTTTTTTCTTTTTCTTTTTCTTTTTCTTCTTCTTCTTCTTCTTCTTCTTCTTCTTCTTCTTCTTCTTCTTCTTCTTCTTCTTCTTCTTCTTCTTCTTCTTCCTATAAAAAGGCGATAATGGCACTGGAGACTTAATGCTAGAGTCAAAGTAAAAGGAATTATCTAATTTTTTGTAGTGAATTTTATTTGTTGTCTTTGTCTCCTTGTTCACTTTGTTTATGTTTAGTCTGATTTTTGTCATAATTTTCATTTTTTTTTTCTCAATTATTTTTTTGGTTTTTCTTTTTCTTCTATATTCTTTTGTTCTGTATTTTATAGGCTTGATTTTCGTGTCTTATTTTACTCTGATTATTTCATATATTAATATTTGTGATTTTTTTTGTCTGTTCTTTCTGTTTCGCTTTAATTTTGTCATGTTTAAGATGAGTTTTTCATTAAATATTTCACTTCTTTCTAATAATTACTAATAGGTTGATATAGAGAACGACGTGCCAAGTGCTTCTTTGGTCTGGCTGGTTTATGATAAGCAGATTTTTATCTGCTATAGTTGATCAGTTGGTATGGTGGCTGAGGCTATGTCCCAAGTACCCACTTACCTAACCTAACCACCGTAACCTAATTGATATAATATGGCAATTAGTGTGCATTAGCTGCACATATATCAAACTCAATGCCAAAATAACTCTGAATGTTCGACCCGTTCAGAGAAACAGATTTCAATGTAGTGTTCAAAGTATTTCTGAAATACTGCATTTATTCATTCACACGTCTAAAACCCACTCTCTCCTAATGCATACTCGCCTATTACCACCATAGAAACAGTGCCTTTCTATTTAGAAGTTTAGAATTTGCTAATTTCTGTCTGCCAGAAACTTTCTTACAGTTTTAGTCAGTCTGTCGAGTGTTCTGTTGTGTATATGTTCGGCAGATATTGAATAGCAAGCAAGCAACTGCGGAAGGGACTTTGTCCAGTGGTGTCTTTGAATAGGGAAATTTCAACACTTCTGATTTTGTCAGCAAAAACCTGTTTACAAATGTCAGGGAGTCCGTCGAATGTCCTGTTTTGTATATACGATATACCTGTTGAGTAAGAGGAGGAGAGTATTGTCCATTAGAGTCTCTCTCTCTCTCTCTCTCTCTCTCTCTCTCTCTCTCTCTCTCTCTCTCTCTCTCTCTCTCTCTCTCTCTCTCCTCTCTCTCTCTCTCTCTCTCTCTCTCTCTCTCCTCTCTCCTCTCTCTCTCTCTCTCTCTCTCTCACACTATTGAACTTTAAACTCTGCTTATATTATGGTCAGCAATACTACTTTTTCAATATTGTAGTGAGCGTTGTAGGTGTCTTTCATTGCTATCGTGTATGCTAAATGTATTTCGAATAAAGGTTGGTTTACACGGTCAAACGGTTCGTCGAACGCGGTTCGACAGTCAAGTGTTTGAAGTGATGTTCGAACGTGTGAAGGGGTTTCGACAACCAAATACCCCGTTCACACGTTCGAACATCACTTCAAACACTTGTCTGTCGAACCGCGTTCGACGAACCGTTTGACCGTGTAAACCCACCTTAAGGGAAGAGGCCCAGTATACGGATTGCAAATAAGCTGTCCCATAGAGATGAAAGGAATGTTTACAAGAGAGAGAGAGAGAGAGAGAGAGAGAGAGAGAGAGAGAGAGAGAGAGAGAGAGAGAGAGAGAGAGAGAGAGAGAGAGAGAGAGACTGTGCTTTTGTATTAGAAAGATATATCATGCTTGACTTCATAAATTATTTTTTTCGAGAGAGTAAAAACCCCAAACAGTTTGATGAAGCTCATTAGCATGTCAAACACCTGTGTTTGTCTTCTATGTTTTTGGGATATGTAAGAAGAGTCCAGAAGTCCATAACTGTAACTGGTGCTATATTCAGTCATTGAACAATTATTAACTGTGTTTGGATGAAAGACTGATGTTTTTTTTTATTATAATTTGTATTAATCGTGACACAATCCATCTCGATTGGCCATTATGTTATCAAGAAATATAATTATTTACTCTGTAACTGAGTCTGCTCAGCTCCACAATTTGCAGTATATAGTTTTGTGTCGTTATTAATATGGCTTATAAAATGAATAATTCTTTCTGAGGTATTCTCAGATAGGGAGGGAGGGCTAGAATACTTCCTCCGTGTTCCTCTGCGTGTAGTAAGAGTCGACTGAATGGGCGGAGCTAGTTGACTGGGAATCCCCTCCTCTGTATTGTCTCTTCCCAAAGAGTCAGACTATTTTGTCTTGACTCAACCACTCCCCTTATAAGGGGAAAATGGCTCATGAATATATATATATATATATATATATATATATTATATATATATATATATATAATATATATATATATATATATATAAAAAGCTTAGGGGCCACTTTGTCTCACAGAGCGCCATGAAGGGATTGCCATAGAGTGCATAGCCCTGTTTTCACTTTAGGGGGTCCCATTGACCGCCCCCCCCATTGTTCCCCATACCCATAATTTTTCTCTCACGACATGATACCTCATTACCAAAAAAAAGTATATGGTCTTTTAATTGTTATATATTATTTCACATTTTTTCATTATTTATATTTTGGCGTTTATGGAGGATTGGGAGATGCCTTTTTTCAACAGCGGAGAAAGGTTAGGTTAGGTTAGATTAGGTTAGGATAGGTTAAGTTAGGTTACTGTTTGATTTTGCCCTATAGGTATAAATTCTAAGCTAACGTAACCTGACCTAATCTAACTTACCCTCTAGGCTTAAATTCTAAATGAACGTAACCTAACCTAATCTAACTTAACTTAACCTAACCTTTCTTTGCACATGATAAAATTAAAGTTCCAATATTTGCTCCTTATTTTCTTTTGTAATTAAATAATTAATTAGTCAGTTTATATTTTTATATATTTTTACATTCGGAATTTATTTTTTGACGCTCTGACTATGAAGCGAAATTATTTTGAATTTTCCTGATACTTCTACTACTGC
>JAXCGZ010004350.1:0-55238 GCA_037179515.1 Halocaridina rubra
GCTTGCGTCAGACGAGGACAAATCCCCAGCACAGCCACAAACAGCACCAACAACGACACCACCACCAACACCACTACCACTAACACCGCCAGCACAAAGAACACCACCACTCTCCATTGTACTAAGTATGGACAAGACTAGAGCTACTGGAAGCACGTCCTCACTGGATGAACCCAGGAACTAAACATATATATATATATATATATATATATATATATATATATATATATATATATATTATATATATATATATATATATATATATATATATATATATATATATATATATATATATATATACACATATACACATATACATACATATACATATATATATATATATATATATATATATATATATATATATATATATATATATATATATATATATATATATATATATATATATATATATATATATATATATATATATACATATACATATACATATATACATATACATACATATATACATACATACACACACATATACATACATGCATACATACACATACATATACATACATATATACATTTTAGACTGTATATTAACACACACACACACACACACACACACACACACACACACACATATATATATATATATATATATATATATATATATATATATATATGTATATATATATATATATATATATATATATATATATATATATATATATATATATATATATATATATATATATATATATATATATATATATATATATATATATATATATATATATATACATAAAGTTTTTGACAATTACAGCATTCCACCCAGGACCTATGCCGATTATATTAATGAGGTAATCAAAAGCTTTATTTTCTAGACATGTTGAGGGAGAAGAGAGTTTTAGGGGATTTTCAATTTGTATAACACAGTTTAAAAATGCTCTACTTATTGCGATATTTTTCCCTTCAGTGCGTTTGAAATAGTGATAATTGCAATATTATTCAGAACTGCAGATTTATTCATATTTCTATGCAACATTTTCTTTTATTTATAGTCCCTTTTTTTTGAGATCATTTAGATTAACAAATGGAATACATGTTGAGTTTGGAATTCTGTTTTGCTTACATTTAAAATTGTTTTAGTTAATTTAACACAGGCAAAGATACAAAAATATCATATCTTACATATTAATATATAATCTTCTATTGGCGATTTAGTAAAGTAGTGAATGTACCTCTGTACCTAGTCTTGACCATACTCCTAGTCTTGACCATACTTAGTACAATGGAGAGTGGTGGTGTTCTTTGTGCTGGTGGTGTTAGTGGTAGTGGTGTTGGTGGTGGTGTCGTTGTTGGTGCTGTTTGTGGCTGTGCTGTGGATTTGTCCTCGTCTGATGCAAGCAAACTCATTTTTAATTTAAGGAATGAGTTGGCCGCAGTCAGGCAGGAGGTCAGATCCTTAGCTGAGGAGAACAGGGATCTGAGAGGTAAAGTAGAGGTGTTAGCCAGGAAGGGACAATTGAATAGAGAAGACGACTGGAAAGTTGTGAATAAGGGTTCAACGAAGATGGTTCTTAAGAAAAATGATACTTTTAGACTACAAGTTGCTAATTCATTTAGTTCACTTAGAGATGAAGGTGACAGTGGCGGCAGTAATTCTTCAGGACCCATAGAGTCAGATAGGTGTACTAGCGATCGTAGAAATGGAAGTGGGAAAAGCTCTCAGGTCAAGAGCCTAGGTAAGTCTCCCAAGGTCGGAGTAACCCATCCTCTGGATAAGTCTCGTTCTTTGGTAATTGTGATTACCTAATTGTGTTTACGGGAAAGAGCCCAAAGCTCGTATCTTCCCGTCTCCTGATCGGTTCCATTTTTAGACTTAGTGATACTTATCATACCTGTCCTTAAAACTATGGATTGAGGTAGCATTAACTACCTCCTCGCTTAGCGAATTCCAATTATCAACTACTCTTACACTGAAAAAGTATTTCCTTACATCCTGCAAACAAGTTTTCTTCCGAAGCTTCAAACTATGACCTCTAGTTCTAGAGCCAGCCATATCGAAATATCGATCCCTATCCACTCTATCATAACCATGAAGGAATTTAAAGACTGTCACCATATCCCCCCTTACTCTTCTAGCTTCGAGTGATGGCAAGTCTAATTCCCTCAGCCTCTCATCATAACCGAGATTGCGTATTTCTGGCACCAGTTTTGTGGCATGTCTTTGAACTTTTTCAAGCTTAGCTATGTGCTTTTTCAAGTGCGGATTCCAAAAGGGGGCTGCATATTCGAGTTTTGGCCTCACATAGGTTACATAAATATTTCTGAACATTTCCTTGTCCATGTGCCTGAAGGCTACCCTTACATTTGATAAGAATGCATATGCTGCCCTTACTACGCCATTTATATGTATTTCTGGAGACAAATCTGCCAATATGTTTACTCCTAGATCTCTCTCATTTTCTGTCTCCTGAAGTTGTACTCCAGCCACCGAGTAGTCAAGCTTGGGCCTTCTTGCACTTGTACCCATTCTCATTACCTTACATTTTGAGGTATTGAATTTCATTAGCCACTTTTCTGACCACTCATGCAGATTATTTAGATCCTCCTGAAGTTCTCTACCATTGTTCTCGTTTTTTACTTTCTTCACAATCTTTGCATCATCTGCAAACATATTCATGAATGAATTTACAGACTCTGGTAGGTCATTTACATATACAAGGAACAAAAGTGGCCCTAAAACTGAACCCTGTGGAACTCCACTACTAACTCTTCTCCATTCAGACACTGAGTGTCTTACTCTAACCCTCTGTTCCCTTCCTTCTAAGTAAGTTTTTATCCATTCCAAGACATTTCCACCTATTCTGGCCATTGATTGCAGCTTCCTAATAAGTCTCCCATGTGGAACAGTGTCAAACGCTTTCTGGAAGTCTAGGAATATGCAATCTGCCCAGCCCTCTCTTTCCTGTAAGATTTGGCTTACCTCATCATAAAATTCTAATAAGTTTGTTACTGTTGATCTTCCTTCTCTGAAGCCATGTTGCCTCACTGACAAAAAGTTGAAGGATTCCAAGTGAAGAGAGATATGTTTCCTTAGTAGTTTCTCCATAACTTTGCAAACTATGCTGGTCAAGGAAACTGGTCTATAGTTCAGAGCCGTATCCCTCCTTCCCTTTTTGAAGATAGGTATCACATTTGCTTATTTCCAGCATCTTGGAATCTCCCCCGACTCCAATGACTCCTTAAATATGATACTTAGTGCCACTGATATTGTGTTTGCGCATTTTTTAAGCACATGAGGGGATATGTCATCAGGACCTGTAGCTTTATGAACATCTAAATCCATCAGCGCTTTGCATACCTCTGTGGCTGTAAGGTTGATGTTCTCTAATACCGGCCCTTGAGCTTCTATCACTGCAATCTGAGGGGGTGGGGTATTTTCTACTGTAAATACTGACTGAAACTCCTTGTTCAATTCTTTGCAGATCTCTTCGTCCGTCTCAGTGATGCTTCCATCCGCTCTCTTTAGCCTTAAAACCTGTTCTTTTACCTTCAGTTTTCCTCTGATAAAGCTGTGGAAAAACTTGGGATTTTCTTTCGCCTTCCTGGTGATGTCCCTCTCATAATCTTTCTCTGCCTCTCTCCTTTTACTTAGGTAGTCATTTCTTGCTCTTTTGTAGGTTTGCCAGGCATTTATGTTTTTTCTCCTCCTATACCTTTTCCAGCATTTGTCTCTCCACTCCTTAGCTCTTTTACACCCATTATCGAACCATTTCTCTCTGGCATGAATTACACCTACTTTGGTGACAGGTATGCAGCAATCTACAATCTTCCCATATTTCTCACAAAAGATGTCATACATTTCTTGTACAGATTTGTTGTAAAATAAGGTTCTCCAGTCAATAACTGCAAAAAGCTCATTCATTTTGATGTAATCTCCTTTCTGATAGTTCCTCCTCATGTCCTCAGTGCCTCTACTCTTAGGAAGAATGTCTTCAATGATATACTCCATCAACAACACACAGTGGTCACTCTTTCCAATTGGTGGTTCATACTCAATATTTTCAATATCCAACACATTATCTGTGAACACCAGATCAAGTAGTGATGGCTCATCCCCACCCCTGGCTCTTGTTGGTTCCATTACATGTTGGTGTAGGAAATTCCCTTGTACGCAATCTAGGAATCTTGCCCCAAAGGAGTCCTCACCACTGTGTGGGTCAAGATTTATCCAATCTATCTCTTTATGATTAAAGTCTCCCATAATCAAAATCCTACATTTTTTCTCCCGCGCCATGTTAACAACTGAGTTTATGACTTCAATCGTACCTATATGACTTTCCTCATAAATTTCAAGCCTATTTTGGTTCCTTGGTGGGTTGTATACAACAGTTATTATAATGCTCTCTGACCCAGTATTTATGCGAGCAACAAGAAATTCCCTGAACTCACTTTCTATAGCCAAGTTTATCTCTTCAACTTGAATCCTCTCACTTATGAGCAGTGCTATCCCTCCACCAGTCCTCTCAGATCTTTCGACCCTTAGTATTCTGAAGCCCTTAGGAAAAACTGTGACACTGTTTATGTCCTCACTCAACTTAGTCTCTGTAATTGCTACTATATCTGCCTTACTGTTGTGAATCCTATCTTTTAATTCTACTGCCTTACCAGCTAATCCATCAGCATTTGTGTATAACAATCTTAATGAGGCCCCATCCCCTGATCTTCTGTCATTATCTTCTTTATCTCCCCTTTGTCTGGAAGTATTCCGTAACGAAAATTTTTCTTCTCTTCTTCATTTCTTTCATCATTTAACCTTCTTGCCTCTTGCAACAAGTTTTTGATCTTTCCCATCTCTTCCTGTGTTCTGTATCGCCTAATGAACACTTCTTTGCATTCTTGAAGGTCTTTTAGACTTTTTTTTCTCAACAATATTTCCCTACATGTCTCCCCTCTCTCAAAGGTTACTTTTGTTGGTCTCGGCTTTCCTTCCCTCGAATATTTACCTAGTTGGTGTATGTTTACAATATCCTCAGGACCACATACTACTCCAAGCTTTCTTATCAGGTCTACAACCCTAGCTTTATTTTCTTCAAGTCTCCCCTGCCATGTTGGCTCCTGGGATTCACTTATGCCTGAGATTACCACTGTCTTCTCCTTATCAAGTGCCTGTCTGATGAGTGGGTTTGCCCTTTCCATCACAACGTCTTTCATTTTTTCGATTACTGTCTCTTTATAGTCAACTGTTTGTATGTTTTCCAGTGCCACCACCTTTACAGCCTCTTTTACTGCCACATTCCCCTTTAGTGCATCAGCAAAGGACGTTTTCATGGCATCATTTTCCATATTCAGCTCCTGGAACTCTTTTCTGAACTGTTCAATGTTTTCCTTAATCTGAACATTCCAAGCAGCAATCTCGTCTCTCTCAGAAGATAGCAGTGAACTAACATCTAATTCCTTTAGGTTGTCATTTAGCTGTTTGTTTTTATCTTCTTGATTAGAAATTCTAGATTCTAGTTGACTCTTTTCCCCTTCCAGCTTCTTTATTCTTTTTTCTAGTTCCTTTCTCTCCTGCCCTTGTGCTTTATTTGCTTCCTCCAAAGATCTTATTTGTTCTCTGAGTGTTTCATTCTCTTTCATTTCTCCATCCATATTCCGAATTTTATCATCAAGGCTTGTAACCATTTCCTCTAACTTCTTGATTCTCTGTTTAAGTCCTCTGATGACTACCCCTTCTCCCGCCCCATGGGTGGGAGAGGTTTGGGACAGAGATGGCTTCATTTTTATGTTCTCCCTCTCACAGAATATAGAAAGAAAAAAAAAAAAAAGAAAAAAAAAAAAAAAAAAACTTAATTGAGCTTCACACAGAATTTTTATATCTCCATATAAGTGCTATTTAGTGACTCAGTTTATCTCTTTTCTGGTAACACACATCTTAACTTAAAAACTTGACCATGGTAATTTAAGTATAAAAAGAAAAAGAAAAACAAAAGTCAAACCTGAAGGAAAATTCGAATTTGTGTTTGAGGTGGCACCCACCTGTTTCTGCTATATATTCTTCCTAACTGATAAACTCACTTGCTAACCAAGATATGTTATCGCAGGATTAGACTAAACATTTAACTCAATATATATACAAAATAAAAATAAAATAGTAAAAGAGACAGCTAAAAGAAAAGCAAAAAAATGAAGAAAATAAGACAGCTGTACTACTTGGCAACTTAACTCAGTACTGTTGACAGGTGGATATTTTTTTTTTTTTTTTTTTAATTATTCAAGTGTATGTATATGTATGCATGTGTGTGAATATGTATGTATGTATGTATATGCATATATGTAAATACATATGTATGTATAATTTTATATATATATATAAATATATATATATATATATATATATATATATATATATATATATATATATATATATATATATATATATATATATATATATATATATATATATATAAGCTGCATTAAGTCTGGAATTAAGACAAATCTAAATTCAGAAACCTTATGGGTTGAAATTAAAAATAATATAGAAAGTCTAGTTGTAGGAGTAGTCTACAGACCACCTGATCTAGACAATATAAAGTCGCAAGTTATATACGATGAAATTTCTAAAGTGACCAGGTCAAACAGAGTTTGCATTGTAGGCGATTTTAATTTTAGACATATTAACTGGGAAACCATAACAGGTGATAGTAGCTCTAAGGAGTTTTGTACTTGAAGCAACACGGGGGGTGAACACACTAGATTTAGTTCTTAGTAATAGAGAGAATATGGTTACAAATTTAGAAGTTGGTGAAAAATTGGGCAACAGTGACCATGATTCCATTAGATTTAACATAATTTTCAAGGAAACTATAAAGGAAAATAAGAATATTGTTCCAAACTTTAGAGCAGGAGATTTTGAGGGCTTAAAAACTAAATTATCTAATGAGGTATGGGAAGGGATTTCTGGGGTACAGATGTGGGTAGTTAATCCAGCAGGTCAGGTCGCAGGTAGCGGATTACCCCGAAATTTGAGTACCACATGCCAAGGATTATCACAAGATAAGATCAATACATTAAATTCTCTCACAGGAAAGAACAGCAGTCCGTCAGTTAATATAAATTTGGATGAGGAATATAAAAATTTTTTCATGACTCTTAAGAATAGTCAGACTATATTCCCATGAAACATTGCAGATCAAGAAAAAATGACCCTAAATGGATGAACAATAGAATAAAGAATCTTATAGGTATTAAAAGAGGAATATACAGGAAACTAAAAAGAGGTGAAGAGCATGTGAGGCAGCAATATATACAGTTAAACAGGGAAGTTAAAAAGATAGTTAGAGAGTCGAAAAGAAAATACGAAGTTAGAATAGCAGGAGAAGCTAAAGAAAATCCTAAAGGGTTTTATCAACATTATCAAACAAAATTTAAGGAAAAATCGGACCAATTGAAGTAGCCAATGGCCATATCACAGATGACGATAAAGTGATGTGTACATGTTTAAATGATTATTTCTTATCTGTATTTACCAATGAAAACTTGGAAAATATTCCGGAAGTAGAATCCATTTACAGAGACAGTCCCGATAAAATACTTAGTTCAATAAATATTACGAGAGAGGAGGTAATAAAAAAAATAGATAAATTAAAGGCTCATAAATCTCCGGGACCTGGGTTCATCCAGTGAGGACGTGCAAAGTTATGGAGAAACTACTAAGGAAACATATCTCTCTTCACTTGGAATCCTTCAACTTTTTGTCAGTGAGGCAACATGGCTTCAGAGAAGGTAGATCAACAGTAACAAACTTATTAGAATTTTATGATGAGGTAAGCCAAATCTTACAGGAAAGAGAAGGCTGGGCAGATTGCATATTCCTAGACTTCCAGAAAGCGTTTGACACTGTTCCACATGGGAGACTTATTAGGAAGCTGCACTCAATGGCTAGAATAGGTGGAAATGTTTTGGAATGGATAAAAAACTTACTTAGAAGGAAGGGAACAGAGGGTTAGAATAAGACACTCAGTGTCCGAATGGAGTTCCACAGGGTTCAGTTTTAGGGCCACTATTGGTCCTTGTATATGTAAATGACCTACCAGAGTCTGTAAATTCATTCATGAATATGTTTGCAGATGATGCAAAGATTGTGAAGAAAGTAAAAAACGAGAACAATGGTAGAGAACTTCAGGAGGATCTAAATAATCTGCATGAGTGGTCAGAAAAGTGGCTAATGAAATTCAGTACTTCAAAATGTAAGGTAATGAGAATGGGTCCAAGTGCAAGAAGGCCCAAGCTTGACTACTCGGTGGCTGGACTACAACTTCAAGAGACAGAAAATGAGAGAGATCTAGGAGTAAACATACTGGCAGATTTGTCTCCAGAAATACATATAAATGGCATAGTAAGGGCAGCATATGCATTCTTATCAAATGTAAGGGTAGCCTTCAGGCACATTTACAAGGAAATGTTCAGAAATATTTATGTAACCTATGTGAGGCCAAAACTCGAATATGCAGCCCCCTTTTGGAATCCGCACTTGAAAAAGCACATAGCTAAGCTTGAAAAAGTTCAAAGACATGCCACGAAACTGGTGCCAGAAATACGCAATCTCAGTTATGATGAGAGGCTGAGGGAATTAGACTTACCATCACTCGAAGCTAGAAGAGTAAGGGGGGATATGGTGACAGTCTTTAAATTCCTTCATGGTTATGATAGAGTGGATAGGGATCGATATTTCGATATGGCTGGCTCTAGAACTAGAGGTCATAGTTTGAAGCTTGGTAAGAAAACTTCTTTGCAGGATGTAAGGAAATACTTTTTCAGTGTAAGAGTAGTTGATAATTGGAATTCGCTAAGCGAGAAGGCAGTTAATGCTATCTCAATCCATAGTTTTAAGGACAGGTATGATAAGTATCACTAAGTCTAAAATGGAACCGATCAGGAGACGGGAAGATACGAGCTTTGGGCTCTTTCCCGTAAACACAATTAGGTAATCACAATTAGGTAATCACATACACAAACATATGCATGCATACATTCACATACATACACATAAACATATACATATATACACAAACGTACAAATACATATATGCAAAAGAATATATATATATATATATATATATATATATATATATATATATATATATATATATATATATATATATATATATATATATATATATATATATATATATATATATATATATATATATGAAGGAAATTTGAAGACACCGACACCAAAATACGACCTGCGAGGCTAAGTAAGCTGAACGCCAGCGAAAGATTTAGAGGAACTCCTACATATTTGCTTCAATAGCATTTTGGTTTCTTTTTATCAATATAATATCAACGTCTCATTGAAAATGAATATATATATATATATATATATATATATATATATATATATATATATATATATATATATATATATATATATATATATATATATATATATATACACACACTCCTCGATATATTTAGAAAGAAACCGTTACCTAGGAATTTCTACGTGAAATAAATGAAAGAAGGAGTGACTATAGCAGATAAATAAATGAAGGCAGACACGGAGTAGAGGCAAAACAACTCAAAAACATTGGCAGTTACAAGAAAAGCAAATGAAACAAACACATTTGTCATATTGAATTAAGAAGAATATTTAGAAATGACAGGAAGGGGAATTTAAAATGTAGATTTATAATTCAGACGAATAATGATAAACTCCATTGAAAGTGTACACCAAAGTTAGTATATCTAGATATCCATTAGAAAAAAATAAAGCTATCAAAACGTTTCTAACGTTGCAGTTAGGGATAAACGCTCTTTAGTGCATTTGGGAACGTTTTCTATGAAATGTAAATGATAGAAAACGAATTTTGCCACTTTTTAAGACGTAAACTAAAGTCAGTATTTTGTTTTGTAGTTTGTCACTGACAGTTTATTTTCTAGATTTAGAAAACTTTTCTTTAATGTTCAAAGAATAACAACTAAGAAAAAGAAATACACTTCTCCTGTTACTCTCATATGCAACTTTTCACATTTTGTTTAACTATTAGATGTGTTTTATTTTCCTCGATTCATAATCTTCTTCCAAACTTTGCATACACAAATGCATTTATGAATATATTTGCAGATGATGCAATATATTCTTAAAATAGTGATAAAAGAAAAAATCTTCAGGAAGGTCTTGCTAATCTACCGGATTTGTCAGATACTTAATATTCCGAAATGAAAAGTAAAGAGGATAGACAATATTAAAAATAAAATAAAATAGAAAAGAGTAATAAAACACAAGGTTGGAAAGAGAAAAACTAGATAAACAGATAGGAAATAAAGCTAGATGGGAAAGAGAGATCTAGACGCTACAATTTCTTAAAAAAAAAAGGATATTACAAGAAAATGTTGGGAACAAATTTTAATGACATAATTGCTACTGCACTACCATCTTCTGAGAGATATGGTAGTACTAATAATAATAATAATAATAATAATAATAATAATAATAATAATAATAATAATAATAATAATAATAATAATAATAATAATAATAATAATAATAATAATAATAATAATAATAATAATAATAATAATAATAATAATAATAATAATAATAATAATAATAATAGTAGTAGTAGTAGTAGTAGTAGTAGTAGTAGTAGTAAGTGAGTTAGATTCAAGACTTTGGTAGCTCAGATTTCTTTTGAAAATAGTTGAAATATGTGGAAGACAAATTCTCTGTCACTACTCAATTCAAATTCTGTCTAATCAGTGTAACATTAATCTGCAAAAACTCATCAGAAATGATGCAGCTAGGTCACATTTATCATCTAGTAATTTGTCAAAAAATAGATAAAAATTAACAATCAACATACTCAATGTCAACATCTTATAAATACTTGGATTCATGCATTCAAATACTAATAAAAATATAGAGAAGGTGTTTATACAATAACTACCCTTCACTCTATATTCACCACTAGTAAGTTTTGCAAAATGTTCTTTGCTAAACATTCTGTTAAGCGAAATTTTGTTTATCAACTTCTTTAAAGAAACAAAAGAAAATAATTTAGCATACAAATAAAGAGACAGTGAAGCATAAATCCATTCTTTTTCTGTTTAACATTGCAAAAACGCTAGTGAAACTCACATACACATACTTGCCTATTATGGCAGTCTTTTCTCTTTTTATAAATCGGAGGGTCGAGTCGAAGCACACACTCACCATAGTCAAACATACCTCCGACGGAAGATAAGCAAAATACTACAAATATATTTAATAATTAGAGTTAATAAAATATGAAATTCTTGGAAGCTTAACAAGCATTGCAAATTAAAAATATTTAACACTAAAGCTGATACTTCAAGATAATTTTTTTTTATTTATATAATCAACAAAATGTACAATTATTCTTTCTTAACAAACTATAGAAAAGGACTTAAGTATCGCTATTTTAATTTCATACTCAAAATATACGCTGTGAGAATCTCAATTATCTTAATTAGCACTATAGTAATTGTAAATTTCACGACATTGAGCAATAATTAACAATGATGATTTTCAGATAAGCTTCTCAAAATCGTTAATATATTTATCTCTTCGAAATATTACGTCTCAAGACAAAAAATATAAAAAAAAACATGTATCTGAAGAAATATGAAAATAAAAATAATATTTCACTTGCAACATTAAAGGAATTAATTTTGCGTATGTTTCATAATCTCTTAAAGATCGTACATTAAAAAAAAAGCATATATATATTTTTCTATGAACTCAAATTAACATTTTCTTTTTTTTCTCTCTCTCTTAAGTATTTTTTATTTCCCAACAGACTACCTAGGCAGACAGGAAAGGTCTGGAAACCTTTATATATACATATATCATTTAGTCATTTATTTATCTATTTAGAGTATTTTTTCGAACAATTAATGTAAATACTTCAGCTAGAAAAGAAAAATCATTCATAAATTCGCGTCATTTATCAATAAATATCTCTCTTGGAATTTCGAAAATCGAACAACTATCTTACTGGCCGAGTAAGGAAAAAAAAAAAAAAAAAAAAACTGTACCTTGGCCATATCTGGGCAGGTGGAACTTTACTACGTTGACTCTTGAAGCATTGACAAAAACATATCCCGTAATATATATTGCAACGTCTACATCACCTCCCATTAAAACTATGCGCATATCAACAAATACGTCCTCTTCGTTTGCATATGGCTTGCAGTAAGACATGTGATGCAGGGGAAGGCCCTCCAAGACCCAAGACCCACCCTGCTTCCTAACGAGCTCCTCTTATTTCCACCCACAAGTAAACTCTCTATATCACTCAAAGGCAGTCACCCACACTTGTCCTACTCCTCCCTATCGCTCTCGCTTCCATCCATGCATTCACTCACCAATTCTCGGCTGGTGACTTCCTCCATTCACTCCCCCACTCATTGAGCACATTTTTTTCCCCATCACTCTGAGGGAGCGTGTGTGTGAAATCACGATCGGCCCCTGTAGTCGCATGACTGTGTCAACGGTCATAGGTCCCCTCTATACTCCCCATCAACAATATGGTAGGGTACAACACTAACCTACCTATCAGGGCGCCGGCTACTCTAATCTCTTTCCCCACCTGCATAAAACATTAACGAACAAAAATCTCGTTATATCGAACAGCGATAATCTTAATAACATCCTGATAATCTTAATAACATCACAATAGTCTCTGATTACTTAATGAATATGTCATACACGTATTTTAATAGCAACTGATCAATACAATTACAATTACTCCATAGTAACGTAGCTGAGAGATTGATCAGTCATTCCCACCTTTTTTTCTTGGAAAATATCACATGTGATAAAAAAAAAACCTTAAAAGGGGCTTCAAGTTTGTTTTCAAGGTAATTTTTGTGCGCATTTTGACGTATATAAAAACTCTACAACTTAGATTTTTTAAACGCTCACTCCTGCAACCGATACTCAGTAAGATTACTCTACTTCCGCTTTAGAAAATTAAAAAAATAATTTGACACGTATATTGATTATTTTTTTCAAATAAACTCAATATCTTCGCCTATTTAATACTTAACCTAGGTAATAGAAAAAATAAATTGAACACCCTTCAAACGCAATCACTTGTTATAATGTTTTAATTATGACAAAAATCGAGATTATTATTGCTTATAGCAATTAGTACAAATTATCTAGTTTAGTAAGGGTACAGAAATTCTACCTCTATTAATTTACTAAAGCCATATTCCCTCTTATATACAGGGTAGCAAAGTCAATGCATGTCAACAACAAAAACGGCTGAGTCCTCCGACGTCAAATTTTTTTTTTTTAAAGGGGAGGGATTAAGGATATAAGGGAATTGGAGGGAACAGCACGAAAATTAAATAAAGTAAGAGAAAAAAGAGAGGGGCAGACCCTCGTGCTAAGTTTTGATCTGAAATTCAGATTCTATTGAGAGGATCCCAATTTCTTTTAATAATAGTCCCATTACTCATTAGATAAAAATTACAATAACTTAGCTATTTTTGGGTGCTGCTTGAAGGACGTCACTTCCTTCAGTACTATGGGAGGGGGTTTTTCTTTCTTCTGAGCTCGCTGGTTTTCTCGCCGACGTCGTCTATATGTCACATAAGATTACCGATTCACCATCCCAGGCATCTTCTTAGTCGAATTCAGCAACAAATAACACCTAGTAGGGGTGTTTGTCTCTCAAAGCACCATTCACAGTGCTATGCAGGGTGAAGTACGTGAATTGCGCTGGAATTCTTTCTCAAGTTGACCACTCGGCTCTCCAGTTGACGTTTCTCAGCCTTCGTGAACGATATTTCGGCAACTTTCCCTCAGAGTCAAAATATTTGGTACAATTTTTACTGCTGGGCGCCTTTCCTGTACGGGGACGGGGATGAGGAAGGTGATGTATGACTCGTGCTTCCTTCAACATTTTTTTCAGAGATGCGTCAAATTCTTCTGTATCTTGCATTTTTTTAAGTACGAGATTTACTGGCATATAACTTCTTGTCTCTTCACGGTATTTTAGGCGTGGTATCATACTAGGATGCCACCAATGTCGAATACTTGAATATATTAGCAGGAGCCGTAATGCTATGTTCCAACAGTATGCTACCAGTGTCGTATAGATATTTTCTACACTAACAGGCCAGAGCTACAGCGTGGGAGGTGATGATGTTATGCCAAGATATTTAACACTTAATCTATTTAGAGGCTACGTGATACCTCTATACCTCAGTGCCCCCATCCCCTTAACGTAAATGTTAAGTCTATATAAACGACCACACGACTCTGACTCTCCCTGACTGCTCGACTGCTTCTCCCTCCTACTCGGTCGTGGGTTGACTCTTTTGTATCCTCAATATGGCAGGGCGTGGGATTTTTGATCACACCTCCACCTATAAGCTTCCAGAGAAGTGGTACAACCAATCACCTATAGTTTGGTACAAAGAACACTGTAGAAAATGTGAGATGCTAGTGGAATGAGTTACAAACATGTCATCGCTTTGATAACACTTATTACGTCTATCGATCATGGAGATCAGAATGTGATATGCTAATGGAATGAGCTCTAAACACTTTGCCATCTTAATACAAAGATGAAAGGGTCCTTGTCTAACTTACCCACACAGTACACCATATGGGTGGCAGCTAATATTGCGTCACACATAAGCAGGAATGTTTGCAGTAAAATTGTTGCCTCTTCAGCATCATCAATCTCATTGTTTTCTATTTTTTTTTTATCAGTTTAATGTAAATGCCATTTTCCAGTAGGGCAGAGCAAATGATCAAAATCTTGCTAGGAAGTACAAAAATTTTACCATTATTAAATATTTTGAATATGAAGTCAAAGACAGGAAACCAACATTCCCTCAAAAACTAATACTTAAAAAAATAAGTCATAAAAACTTTTTTTTTTTTTTTTAAATATGGCCCAGCTAGTATTTTACAAAGGAAATGTACTTATATAATTTTAAAGCATAAAAAAGCCTGAAAGTTACTGCGTGCGATGTACCACATTGGTGTGAAAACAACCTTTGTGATAATGATCTATGAAAAGAAAGAGAAATTCTTTAACATTGTAAAGATATCTCTTTACTGCAAGATCCAAACAGACATCAGATTACACAATGACGCCGGCATTAGTTTTGAACCCTCTAAAATTAAACTCATTTAGTAAAATCTGGTTGAATAATTTTGTGTAAGCACTAACTTTAGCACACACACACACAAACACTCTGGGAGGGAGCTAGCCCCGAGGCGCCCTCCCGAAGGGGGCTAGCCCCAAGGCGCCCTCCGGGAGGGGGCAATTCCCAAGGCTCCCTTTGGGAGGGGACTAGCCCAGAGGCGACCTCCGGGAGGGGGCTAACCCCGAGGGGCCCTCCGGGAAGGGGCTACTGCCCCAAGGCGCCATCTCTCGAGGGGGCTAGCACCAAGGCGCTCCCCGGGAGGGGGCTAGCCCCGAGGCACCCTCCGGGAGGGGGCTAGCCCCGAGGCACCCTCCGGGAGGGGGCTAGCCCCGAGGCGCCCCCCGGGAGGGGGCTAGCCCCGAGGCGCCTCCCGGGAGGGGGCTAGCCCCGAGGCGCCCCCCGGGAGGGGGCTAGCCCCGAGGCGCCCTCCGGGAGAGGGCTAGCCCCAAGGCGCCCTCCGGGAGGTGGCAAGCCCCGTGGCGCCCCCCAGGAGGGGGCTAGCCCCAAGACGCCCCAGGGAGGGGGCTAGCCCCGAGGTGCCCCCTGGGAGTGGGCTAGCCCAGAGGCGCCCTCCGGGAGGGGGCTAGCCCCGAGGTGCCCCCCGGGAGGGGGCTAGCCCCGAGGCGCCCTACGGGAGGGGGCTAGCAACGAGGCACCCTCCGGGAGGGCGCTAGCCCCGAGGCGCCCTCCGGGAGGGGGCTAGCCCCGAGGCGCCCTCCGGGAGGGGGCTAGCACCAAGGCGCCCCCCGGGAGGGGGCTAGCCCCGAGCCGCCCTCCGGGAGAGGGCTAGCCCCAAGGCACCCTCCGGGAGGGGGCTAGCAACGAGGCACACTCCGGGAGGGGGCTAGCTCCGAGGCGCCCTCAGGGAGGGGGCTAGCCCCGAGGCGCCCCCCGGGAGGGGGCTAGCCCCGAGGCGCCCTCCGGGAGAGGGCTAGCCCCGAGGCGCCCTCCGGGAGGTGGCAAGCCCCGTGGCGCCCCCCAGGAGGGGGCTAGCCCCGAGGAGCCCTCCGGGAGGGGGCTAGCCCCGAGGCGCCCTCCGGGAGGGGGCTAGCCCCGAGGTGCCCCAGGGAGGGGGCTAGCCCCGAGGTGCCCCCCGGGAGTGGGCTAGCCCCGAGGCGCCCTCCGGGAGGGGGCTAGCCCCGAGGTGCCCCCCAGGAGGGGGCTAGCCCCGAGGCGCCATCCGGGAGGGGGCAAGCCCCGAGGTGCCCTCCGGGAGGGGGCAAGCCACGAGGCACCCTCCGGGAGGGGGCAAGCCCGGAGGCGCTCTCTGGGAGGGGGCTAGCCCCGAGTCGCCCTCCGGGAGGGGGCTAGCCCCGAGGCGACCTCCGGGAGGGTCTAGCCCCGAGGCGCCCACCGGGAGGGGGCTAACCCCGAGGCGCCCTCCGGGAGGGGGCTAGCCCCGAGGCGCCCTCCGGGAGGGGGCTAGCCCTGAGCTGCCCTCCGGGAGGGGGCTAGCCCCGAGGCGACCTCCGGGAGGGGAATAGCAACGAGGCACCCTCCGGGAGGGGGCTAGCCCCGAGGCGCCCTACGGGAGGGTGCTAGCCCCGAGGCGCCCCAAGGGAGGGGGCTAGCCCCGAGGCGCCCCCCGGGAGGGGGCTAGCCCCGAGGCGCCCTCCGGGAGGGGGGTGGCCCCGAGGTGCCCTCCGGGAGGAGGCTATCCCCGAGGTGCCCCCGAGGCGCCCCCGAGGCGCCCCCCGGGAAGGGGCTAGCCCCGAGGTGCCCTCCGGGAGGGGGCAAGCCCCAAGGCGCCCACCGGGAGGGGGCTAGCCTCGAGGCGCCACCCGGGAGAGGGCTAGCCCCGAGGCACCCCCGGGAGGGGGCTTGCCCCGAGGCACCCTCCGGGAGGGGGCTAGCCCCGAGGCGCCCCCCGGGAGGGAGCTAGCCCCCCGAGGCGACCTCCGGGAGGGGGCTAGCCCCGAGGCGCCCCCCGGGAGGGGGCTGGCCCCGAGGCGCCCTCTGGGAGGGGGCTAGCCCTGAGCCGCCCTCCGGGAGGGGGTTAGCCCCGAGGTGCCCTCCGGGAGGGGGCTACCAGCGAGGCACCCTCCGGGAGGGGGCTAGCCCCGAGGCGCCCTCCGGGAGGGCGCTAGCCCCGAGGCGCCCTCCGGGAGGGGGCTAGCCCCGAGGCGCCCTCCGGGAGGGGGCTAGCCCCAAGGCGCCCCCCGGGAGGGGGCTAGCCCCGAGCTGCCCTCCGGGAGAGGGCTAGCCCCAAGGCACCCTCCGGGAGGGGGCTAGCAACGAGGCACCCTCCGGGAGGGGGCTAGCCCCGAGGCGCCCTCAGGGAGGGGGCTAGCCCCGAGGCGCCCCCCGGGAGGGGGCTATCTCCGAGGCGCCCTCCGGGAGAGGGCTAGCTCCGAGGCGCCCTCCGGGAGGTGGCAAGCCCTGTCGCGCCCCCCAGGAGGGGGCTAGCCCCGAGGCGCCCTCCGGGAGGGGGCTAGACCCGAGGCGCCCTCCGGGAGGGGGCTAACCCCGAGGCGCCCCAGGGAGGGGGCTAGCCCCGAGGTGCCCCCCGGGAGTGGGCTAGCCCCGAGGCACCCTCCGGGAGGGGGCTAGCCCCGAGGTGCCCCCGGGAGGGGGCTAGCTCCGAGGCGCCCTCCGGGAGGGGGCTAGCAACGAGGCACCCTCCGGGAGGGGGCTAGCCCCGAGTCGCCCTCCGGGAGGGGGGTGGCCCCGAGGTGCCCTCCGGGAGGAGGCTATCCCCGAGGTGCCCCCGAGGCGCCACCGAGGCGCCCCCCGGGAGGGGGCTAGCCCCTAGGCACCCCCCGGGAAGGGGCTAGCCCCGAGGCGCCCTCCGGGAGGGGGCAAGCCCCAAGGCGCCCACCGGGAGGGGGCTAGCCCCGAGGCGCCACCCTGGAGAGGGCTAGCCCCGAGGCACCCCCGGGAGGGTGCTTGCCCCGAGGCACCCTCCTGGAGGGGGCTAGCCCCGAGGCGCCCCCCGGGAGGGGGCTAGCCCCGAGGTGCCCCCCGGGAGGGGGCTAGCCCCAAGGCGCCCTCCGGGAGGGTGCTAGCAACGAGGCACCCTCCGGGAGGGCGCTAGCCCCGAGGCGCCCTCCGGGAGGGGGCTAGCCCCGAGGCCCCCTCCGGGAGGGGGCTAGCACCAAGGCGCCAGCCGGGAGGGGGCTAGCCCCGAGCCGCCCTACGGGAGAGGGCTAGCCCCAAGGCACCCTCCGGGAGGGGGCTAGCAACGAGGCACCCTCCGAGAGGGGGCTAGCCCCGAGGCGCCCTCAGGGAGGGGGCTAGCCCCGAGGCGCCCCCCGGGAGGGGGCTAGCCCCGAGGCACCCTCCGGGAGAGGGATAGCCCCGAGGCGCCCTCCGGGAGGTGGCAAGCCCCGTGGCGCCCCCCAGGAGGGGGCTAGCCCCGAGGCGCCCTCCGGGAGGAGGCTAGCCCTGAGGCGCCCTCCGTGAGGGGGCTAGCCCCGAGGTGCCCCAGGGAGGGGGCTAGCCCCGAGGTGCCCCCCGGGAGTGGGCTAGCCCCGAGGTGCCCTCCGGGAGGGGGCTAGCCCCGAGGTGCCCCCCGGGAGGGGGCTAGCCCCGAGGCGCCATCCGGGAGGGGGCAAGCCCCGAGGTGCCCTCCGGGAGGGGGCAAGCCACGAGGCACCCTCAGGGAGGGGGCAAGCCTCGAGGCGCTCTCTGGGAGGGGGCTAGCCCAGAGGCGCCCTCCGGGAGGGGGCTAGCCCCGAGGCGCCCTCCGGGAGGGGCTAGCCCCGAGGCGCCCTCCGGGAGGGGCTAACCCCGAGGCGCCCTCCGGGAGGGGGCTAGCCAAGAGGCGCCCTCCGGGAGGGGGCTAGCCCTGAGCTGCCCTCCGGGAGGGGGCTAGCCCCGAGGCGAAATCCGGGAGGGGAATTGCAATGAGGCACCCTCAGGGAGGGGGCTAGCCCCGAGGCACCCTCCGGGAGGGTGCTAGCCCCGAGGCGCCCCAAGGGAGGGGGCTAGCCCCGAGGTGCCCCCCGGGAGGGGGCTAGCCCCGAGGCGCCCTCCGGGAGGGGGGTGGCCCCGAGGTGCCCTCCGGGAGGAGGCTATCCCCGAGGTGCCCCCGAGGCGCCCCCGAGGCGCCCCCCGGGAAGGGGCTAGCCCCGAGGAGCCCTCCGGGAGGGGGCAAGCCCCAAGGCGCCCACCGGGAGGGGGCTAGCCCCGAGGCGCCACCCGGGAGAGGGCTAGCCCCGAGGCACCCCCGGGAGGGGGCTTGCCCCGAGGCACCCTCCGGGAGGAGGCTAGCCCCGAGGTGCCCCCCAGGATTGGGCTAGCCCCCCGAGGCGACCTCCGGGAGGGGGCTAGCCCCGAGGCGCCCCCCGGGAGGGGGCTGGCCCGAGGCGCCCTCTGGGAGGGGGCTAGCCCTGAGCCGCCCTCCGGGTGGGGGTTAGCCCCGAGGTGCCCTCCGGGAGGGGGCTAGCAGCGAGGCACCCTCCGGGAGGGGGCTAGCCCCGAGGCGCCCTCCGGGAGGGCGCTAGCCCCGAGGCGCCCTCCGGGAGGGGGCTAGCCCCGAGGCGCCCTCCGGGAGGGGGCTAGCCCCAAGGCGCCCCCAGGGAGGGGGCTAGCCCCGAGCCGCCCTCCAGGAGAGGGCTAGCCCCAAGGCACCCTCCGGGAGGGGGCTAGCAACGAGGCACCCTCCGGGAGGGGGCTAGCTCCGAGGCGCCCTCCGGGAGAGGGCTAGCTCCGAGGCGCCCTCCGGGAGGTGGCAAGCCCCGTGGCGCCCCCCAGGAGGGGGCTAGCCCCGAGGCGCCCTCCGGGAGGGGGCTAGCCCCGAGGCGCCCTCCGGGAGGGGGCTAACCCCGAGGCGCCCCAGGGAGGGGGCTAGCCCCGAGGTGCCCCCCGGGAGTGGGCTAGCTCCGAGGCGCCCTCCGGGAGGGGGCTAGCCCCGAGGTGCCCCCCGGGAGGGGGCTAGCTCCGAGGCGCCCTCCGGGAGGGGGCTAGGAACGAGGCACCCTCCGGGAGGGGGCTAGCCCCGAGTTGCCCTCCGGGAGGGGGGTGGCCCCGAGGTGCCCTCCGGGAGGAGGCTATCCCCGAGGTGCCCCCGAGGCGCCACCGAGGCGCCCCCCGTGAGGGGGCCAGCCCCTAGGCGCCCCCCGGGAAGGGGCTAGCCCCGAGGCGCCCTCCGGGAGGGGGCAAGCCCCAAGGTGCCCACCGGGAGGGGGCTAGCCCCGAGGCGCCACCCGGGAGAGGGCTAGCCCCGAGGCACCCCCGGGAGGGGGCTTGCCCCGAGGCACCCTCCGGGAGGGGGCTAGCACCGAGGCGCCCCCCGGGAGGGGGCTAGCCTCCCGAGGCGACCTCCGGGAGGGGGCTAGCTCCGAGGCGCCCCCCGGGAGGGGGCTGGCCTAGAGGCGCCCTCCGGGAGGGGGCTATCAACGAGGCACCCTCCGGGAGGGGGCTAGCCCCGAGGCGCCCTCCTGGAGGGTGCAAGCCCCGAGGCGCCCTCCGGGAGGGGGCTAGCCCCGAGGCGCCCTCCGGGAGGGGGCTAGCCCCAAGGCGCCCCCCGGGAGGGGGCTAGCTCCGAGGCGCCCTCCGGGAGAGGGCTAGCTCCGAGGCGCCCTCCGGGAGGTGGCAAGCCCCGTGGCGCCCCCCAGGAGGGTGCTAGCCCCGAGGCGCCCTCCGGGAGGGGGCTAGCCCCGAGGTGCCCCCCGGGAGTGGGCTAGCCCCGAGGCGCCCTCCGGGAGGGGGCTAGCCCCGAGGTGCCCCCCGTGAGGGGGCTAGCTCCGAAGCGCCCTCCGGGAGGGGGCTAGCAACGAGGCACCCTCCGGGAGGGGGCTAGCCCCGAGTCGCCCTCCGGGAGGGGGGTGGCCCCGAGGTGCCCTCCGGGAGGAGGCTATCCCCGAGGTGCCCCCGAGGCGCCACCGAGGCGCCCCCCGGGAGGGGGCTAGCCCCTAGGCGCCCCCCGGGAAGGGGCTAGCCCCGAGGCGCCCTCCGGGAGGGGGAAAGCCCCAAGGCGCACACCGGGAGGGGGCTAGCCCCGAGGCGCCACCCGAGAGAGGGCTAGCCCCGAGGCACCCCCGGGAGGGGGCTTGCCCCGAGGCACCCTCCGGGAGGGGGCTAGCCCCGAGGCGCCCCCCGGGAGGGGGCTAGCCCTGAGGTGCCCCCTGGGAGTGGGCTAGCCCAGAGGCGCCCTCCGGGAGGGGGCTAGCCCCGAGGTGCCCCCCGGGAGGGGGCTAGCCCCGAGGCGCCCTCCGGGAGGGGGCTAGCAACGAGGCACCCTCCGGGAGGGCGCTTGCCCCGTGGCGTCCTCCGGGAGGGGGCTAGCCCCGAGGCGCCCTCCGGGAGGGGGCTAGTACCAAGGCGCCAGCCGGGAGGGGGCTAGCCCCGAGCCGCCCTCCGGGAGAGGGCTAGCCCCAAGGCACCCTCCGGGAGGGGGCTAGCAACGAGGCACCCTCCGGGAGGGGGCTAGCCCCGAGGCGCCCTCAGGGAGGGGGCTAGCCCCGAGGCGCCCCCCGGGAGAGGGCTAGCCCCGAGGCACCCTCTGGGAGAGGGATAGCCCCGAGGCACCCTCCGGGAGGTGGCAAGCCCCGTGGCGCCCCCCAGGAGGGGGCTAGCCCCGAGGTGCCCTCCGGGAGGGGGCTAGCCCCGAGGCGCCCTCCGGGAGGGGGCTAGCCCCGAGGCGCCCCAGGGAGGGGGCTAGCCCCGAGGTGCCCCCCGGGAGTGGGCTAGCCCCGAGGCGCCCTCCGGGAGGGGGCTAGCCCCGAGGTGCCCCCCGGGAGGGGGCTAGCCCCGAGGCACCATCCGGGAGGGGGCTAGCAACGAGGCACCCTCCGGGAGGGGGCTAGCCCCGAGGCGCCCTCAGGGAGGGGGCTAGCCCCGAGGCGCCCCCCGGGAGGGGGCTAGCTCCGAGGCGCCCTCCGGGAGAGGGCTAGCTCCGAGGCACCCTCCGGGAGGTGGCAAGCCCCGTGGCGCCCCCCATGAGGGGGCTAGCCCCGAGGCGCCCTCCAGGAGGGGGCTAGCCCCGAGGCGCCCTCCGAGAGGGGGCTAACCCCGAGGCGCCCCAGGGAGGGGGCTAGCCCCGAGGTGCCCCCCGGGAGTGGGCTAGCCCCGAGGCGCCCTCCGGGAGGGGGCTAGCCCCGAGGTGCCCCCCGGGAGGGGGCTAGCTCCGAGGCGCCCTCCGGGAGGGGGCTAGCAACGAGGCACCCTCCGGGAGGGGGCTAGCCCCGAGTCGCCCTCCGGGAGGGGGTGGCCCCGAGGTGCCCTCCGGGAGGAGGCTATACCCGAGGTGCCCCCGAGGCGCCACCGAGGCGCCTTCCGGGAGGGGGCTAGCCCCTAGGCGCCCCCCGGGAAGGGGCTAGCCCCGAGGCGCCCTCCGGGAAGGGGCAAGCCCCAAGGCGCCCACCGGGAGGGGGCTAGCCCCGAGGCGCCACCCGGGAGAGGGCTAGCCCCGAGGCACCCCCGGGAAGGGGCTTGCCCCGAGGCACCCTCCGGGAGGGGGCTAGCCCCGAGGCGCCCCCCATTAGGGGGCTAGCCCCGAGGTGCCCCCTGGGAGTGGGCTAGCCCAGAGGCGCCCTCCGGGAGGGGGCTAGCCCCGAGGTGCCCCCCGGGAGGGGCCTAGCCCCGAGGCGCCCTCCGGGAGGCGGCTAGCAACGAGGCACCCTCCGGGAGGGCGCTAGCCCCGAGGCGCCCTCCGGGAGGGGGCTAGCCCCGAGGCGCCCTCCGGGAGGGGGCTAGCACCAAGGCGCCAGCCGGGAGGGGGCTAGCCCCGAGCCGCCCTCCGGGAGAGGGCTAGCCCCAAGGCACCCTCCGGGAGGGGGCTAGCAACGAGGCACCCTCCGGGAGGGGGCTAGCCCCGAGGCGCCCTCAGGGATGGGGCTAGCCCCGAGGCGCCCCCCGGGAGGGGGCAAGCCCCGAGGCACCCTCCGGGAGAGGGATAGCCCCGAGGCGCCCTCCGGGAGGTGGCAAGCCCCGTGGCGCCCCCCAGGAGGGGGCTAGCCCCGAGGCGCCCTCCGGGAGGGGGCTAGCCCCGAGGCGCCCTCCGGGAGGGGGCTAGCCCCGAGGCGCCCCAGGGAGGGGGCTAGCCCCGAGGCGCCCTCCGGGAGGGGGCAAGCCACGAGGCACCCTCCGGGAGGGGGCAAGCCTCGAGGCGCTCTCTGGGAGGGGGCTAGCCCCGAGGCGCCCTCCGGGAGGGGGCTAGCCCCGAGGCGCCCTCCGGGAGGGGCTAGCCCCGAGGCGCCCTCCGGGAGAGGCTAACCCCGAGGCGCCCTCCGGGAGGGGGCTAGCCAAGAGGCGCCCTCCGGGAGGGGGCTAGCCCTGAGCTGCCCTCCGGGAGGGGGCTAGCCCCGAGGCGACCTCCGGGAGGGGAATTGCAACGAGGCACCCTCCGGGAGGGGGCTAGCCCCGAGGCGCCCTCTGGGAGGGTGCTAGCCCCGAGGCGCCCCAAGGGAGGGGGCTAGCCCCGAGGCGCCCCCCGGGAGGGGGCTAGCCCCGAGGCGCC
Source organism: Halocaridina rubra (assembly GCA_037179515.1). Taxonomy (NCBI): domain Eukaryota; kingdom Metazoa; phylum Arthropoda; class Malacostraca; order Decapoda; family Atyidae; genus Halocaridina; species Halocaridina rubra. The sequence goes on from JAXCGZ010004350.1 coordinate 23,558, forward strand.
CTCCGGGAGGGGGGTGGCCCCAAGGCACCCTCCGGGAGGGGGCTAGCAACGAGGCATCCTCCGGGAGGGGGCTAGCCCCGAGGCGCCCTCAGGGAGGGGGCTAGCCCCAAGGCACCCCCCGGGAGGGGGCTAGCTCCGAGGCGCCCTCCGGGAGAGGGCTAGCTCCGAGGCGCCCTCCGGGAGGTGGCAAGCCCCGTGGCGCCCCCCAGGAGGGGGCTAGCCCCGAGGCGCCCTCCGGGAGGGGGCTAGCCCCGAGGCGCCCTCCGGGAGGGGGCTAACCCCGAGGCGCCCCAGGGAGGGGGCTAGCCCCGAGGTGCCCCCTGGGAGTGGGCTAGCCCCGAGGCGCCCTCCGGGAGGGGGCTAGCCCCGAGGTGCCCCCCGGGAGGGGGCTAGCTCCGAGGCGCCCTCCGGGAGGGGGCTAGCAACGAGGCACCCTCCGGGAGGGGGCTAGCCCCGAGTCGCCCTCCGGGAGGGGGGTGGCCCCGAGGTGCCCTCCGGGAGGAGGCTATCCCCGAGGTGCCCCCGAGGCGCCACCGAGGCGCCCCCCGGGAGGGGGCTAGCCCCTAGGCGCCCCCCAGGAAGGGGCTAGCCCCGAGGCGCCCTCCGGGAGGGGGCAAGCCCCAAGACGCCCACCGGGAGGGGGCTAGCCCCGAGGCGCCACCCGGGAGAGGGCTAGCCCCGAGGCACCCCCGGGAGGGGGCTTGCCCCGAGGCACCCTCCGGGAGGGGCTAGCCCCGAGGCGCCCCCCAGGAGGGGGCTAGCCTCCCGAGGCAACCTCCGGGAGGGGGCTAGCCCCGAGGCGCCCCCCGGGAGGGGGCTGGCCTAGAGGCGCCCTCCGGGAGGGGGCTATCAACGAGGCACCCTTCGGGAGGGGGCTAGCCCCGAGGCGCCCTCCGGGAGGGCGCAAGCCCCGAGGAGCCCTCCGGGAGAGGGCTAGCTCCGAGGCGCCCTCCGGGAGGTGGCAAGCCCCGTGGCGCCCCCCAGGAGGGGGCTAGCCCCGAGGCGCCCTCCGGGAGGGGGCTAGCCCCGAGGCACCCTCCGGGAGGGGGCTAACCCCGAGGCGCCCCGAGGAGGGGGCTAGCCCCGAGGTGCCCCCCGGGAGTGGGCTAGCCCCGAGGCACCCTCCGGGAGGGGGCTAGCCCCGAGGTGCCCCCCGGGAGGGGGCTAGCTCCGAGGCGCCCTCCGGGAGGGGGCTAGCAACGAGGCACCCTCAGGGAGGGGGCTAGCCCCGAGTCGCCCCCAGGGAGGGGGTGGCCCCTAGGAGCCCCCCGGGAAGGGGCTAGCCCCGAGGCGCCCTCCGGGAGGGGGCAAGCCCCAAGGCGCCCACCGGGAGGGGGCTAGCCCCGAGGCACCACCCGGGAGAGGGCTAGCCCCGAGGCACCCCCGGGAGGGGGCTTGCCCCGAGGCACCCTCCGGGAGGGGGCTAGCCCCGAGGCGCCCCCCGGGAGGGGGCTAGCCCCGAGGTGCCCCCTGCGAGTGGGCTAGCCCAGAGGCGCCCTCCGGGAGGGGGCTAGCCCCGAGGTGCCCCCCGGGATGGGGCTAGCCCCGAGGCGCCCTCCGGGAGGGGGCTAGCAACGAGGCACCCTCCGGGAGGGCGCTAGCCCCGAGGCGCCCTCCGGGAGGGGGCTAGCCCCGAGGCGCCCTCCGGGAGGGGGCTAGCACCAAGGCGCCAGCCGGGAGGGGGCTAGCCCCGAGCCGCCCTCCAGGAGAGGGCAGCCCCAAGGCACCCTCCGGGAGGGGGCTAGCAACGAGGCACCCTCCGGGAGGGGGCTAGCCCCGAGGCGCCCTCAGGGAGGGGGCTAGCCCCGAGGCGCGGCCCTCGGGAGGGGGCTAGCCCCGAGGCACCCTCCGGGAGAGGGATAGCCCCGAGGCGCCCTCCGGGAGGTGGCAAGCCCCGTGGCGCCCCCCAGGAGGGGGCTAGCCCCGAGGCGCCCTCCGGGAGGGGGCTAGCCCAGAGGCACCCTCCGGGAGGGGGCTAGCCCCTAGGCGCCCCAGGGAGGGGGCTAGCCCCGAGGTGCCCCCCGGGAGTGGGCTAGCCCCTAGGCGCCCTCCGGGAGGGGGCTAGCCCCGAGGTGCCCCCCAGGAGGGGGCCAGCCCCGAGGCGCCATCCGGGAGGGGGCAAGCCCCGAGGTGCCCTCCGGGAGTGGGCAAGCCACGAGGCACCCTCCGGGAGGGGGCAAGCCCCGAGGCGCTCTCTGGGAGGGGGCTAGCCCCGAGGCGCCCTCTGGGAGGGGGCTAGCCCCGAGGCGCCCTCCGGGAGGGGCTAGCACCGAGGCGCCCTCCGGGAGGGGGCTAACCCCGAGGCGCCCTCCGGGAGGGGGCTAGCCAAGAGGCGCCCTCCGGGAGGGGGCTAGCCCTGAGCTGCCCTCCGGGAGGGGGCTAGCCCCGAGGCGACCTCCGGGAGGGGAATAGCAACGAGGCACCCTCCGGGAGGGGGCTAGCCCCGAGGCGCCCTCCGGGAGGGTGCTAGCCCCGAGGCGCCCCAAGGGAGGGGGCTAGCCCCGAGGCGCCCCCAGGGAGGGGGCTAGCCCCGATTCGCCCTCCGGGAGGGGGGTGGCCCCGAGGTGCCCTCCGGGAGGAGGCTATCCCCGAGGTGCCTCGAGGCGCCCCCGAGGCGCCCCCCGGGAAGGGGCTAGCCCCGAGGCGCCCTCCGGGAGGGGGCAAGCCCCAAGGCGCCCACCGGGAGGGGGCTAGCCCCGAGGCGCCACCCGGGAGAGGGCTAGCCCCGAGGCACCCCCGGGAGGGGGCTTGCCCCGAGGCACCCTCCGGGAGGGGGCTAGCCCCGAGGCGCCCCCCGGGAGGGGGCTAGCCCCCCGAGGCGACCTCCGGGAGGGGGCTAGCCCCGAGGCGCCCCCCGGGAGGGGGCTGGCCCGAGGCGCCCTATGGGAGGGGGCTAGCCCTGAGCCGCCCTCCGGGAGGGGGTTAGCCCCGAGGTGCCCTCCGGGAGGGGGCTAGCAGCGAGGCACCCTCCGGGAGGGGGCTAGCCCCGAGGCGCCCTCCGGGAGGGCGCTAGCCCCGAGGCGCCCTCCGGGAGGGGGCTAGCCCCGAGGCGCCCTCCGGGAGGGGGCTAGCCCCAAGGCGCCCCCGGGGAGGGGGCTAGCCCCGAGCCGCCCTCCGGGAGAGGGCTAGCCCCAAGGCACCCTCCGGGAGGGGGCTAGCAACGAGGCACCCTCTGGTAGGGGGCTAGCCCCGAGGCGCCCTCATGGTGGGGGCTAGCCCCATGGCGCCCCCCGGGAGGGGGCTAGCTCCGAGGCGCCCTCCGGGAGAGGGCTAGCTCCGAGGCGCCCTCCGGGAGGTGGCAAGCCCCGTGGCGCCCCCCAGGAGGGGGCTAGCCCCGAGGCGCCCTCCGGGAGGGGGCTAGCCCCGAGGCGCCCTCCGGGAGGGGGCTAACCCCGAGGCGCCCCAGGGAGGGGACTAGCCCCGGGGTCCCCCCCGTTAGTGGGCTAGCCCCGAGGCACCCTCCGGGAGGGGGCTAGCCCCGAGGTGCCCCCCGGGAGGGGGCTAGCTCCGAGGCGCCCTCCGGGAGGGGGCTAGCAACGAGGCACCCTCCGGGAGGGGGCTAGCCCCGAGTCGCCCTCCGGGAGGGGGATGGCCCCGAGGTGCCCTCCGGGAGGAGGCTATCCCCGAGGTGCCCCCGAGGCGCCACCGAGGCGCATCCCGGGAGGGGGCTAGCCCATAGGCGCCCCCCTGGAAGGGGCTAGCCCCGAGGCGCCCTCCGGGAGGGGGCAAGCCCCAAGGCGCCCACCGGGAGGGGGCTAGCCCCGAGGCGCCACCCGGGAGAGGGCTAGCCCCGAGGCACCCCCGGGAGGGGGCTTGCCCCGAGGCACCCTCCGGGAGGGGGCTAGCCCCGAGGCGCCCCCCGGGAAGGGGCTAGCCTCCCGAGGCGACCTCCGGGAGGGGGCTAGCCCCGAGGCGCCCCCCGGGAGGGGGCTGGCCTAGAGGCGCCCTCCGGGAGAGGGCTATCAACGAGGCACCCTCCGGGAGGGGGCTAGCCCCGAGGCGCCCTCCGGGAGGGCGCTAGCCCCGAGGCGCCCTCCGGGAGGGGGCTAGCCCCGAGGCGCCCTCCGGGAGGGGGCTAGACCCAAGGCGCCCCCCGGGAGGGGGCTAGCCCCGAGCTGCCCTCCGGGAGAGGGCTAGCCCCAAGGCACCCTCCGGGAGGGGGCTAGCAACGAGGCACCCTCCGGGAGGGGGCTAGCCCCGAGGCGCCCTCAGGGAGGGGGCTAGCCCCGAGGCGCCCTCCAGGAGGGGGCTAGCTCCGAGGCGCCCTCCGGGAGAGGGCTAGCCCCGAGGCGCCCTCTGGGAGGTGGCAAGCCCCGTGGCGCCCCCCAGGAGGGGGCTAGCCCCGAGGCGCCCTCCGGGAGGGGGCTAGCCCCGAGGCGCCCTCCGGGAAGGGGCTAGCCCCGAGGCGCCCCAGGGAGGGGGCTAGCCCCGAGGTGCCCCCCGGGAGTGGGCTAGTCCCGAGGCGCCCTCAGGGAGGGGGCTAGCCCCGAGGCGCCCTCCGGGAGGGGGCTAGCTCCGAGGCGCCCTCCGGGAGAGGGCTAGCCCCGAGGCGCCCTCCGGGAGGGGGCTAGCCCCGAGGCGCCCTCCGGGAGGGGGCTAGCCCCAAGGCGCCCCAGGGAGGGGGCTAGCCCCGAGGTGCCCCCCGGGAGTGGGCTAGCCCCGAGGCGCCCTCCGGGAGGGGGCTAGCCCCGAGGTGCCCCCCGGGAGGGGGCTAGCCCCGAGGCGCCCTTCGGGAGGGGGCTAGCAACGAGGCACCCTCCGGGAGGGGGCTAGCCCCGAGGCGCCCTCCGGGAGGGCGCTAGCCCCGAGGCGCCCTCCGGGAGGGGGCTAGCCCCGAGGCGCCCTCCGAGAGGGGGCTAGCCCCAAGGCGCCCCCCAGGAGGTGGCTAGCCCCGAGCCGCTCTCCGGGAGAGGGCTAGCCCCAAGGCACCCTCCGGGTGGTGGCTAGCCCCGAGGCACCCTCCGGGTGGGGGCTGGCCCTGAGGCGCCCTTCGGGAGGGGGTTAGCCCCAAAGCGCCCCCCGGGAAGGGGCTGGCCCCGAGGCGCCCTCCGGGAGGGGGCTAGCCCTGAGCCACCCTCCGGGAGAGGGCTAGCCCCGAGGCACCCTCAGGGAGGGGGCTAGCAACGAGGCACCCTCCGAGAGGGGGCTAGCCAAGAGGCGCCCTCCGGGAGGTGGCTAGCCCTGAGGCGCCCCCCGGGAGGGGGCTAGCACTGAGGCGCCCTCCGGGAGAGGGCTAGCCCCGAGGCGCCCTCCGGGAGGTGGCAAGCCCCGTGGCGCCCCCCAGGAGGGGGCTAGCCCCGAGGCGCCCTCCGGGAGGGGGCTAGCCCCGAGGCGCCCTCCGGGAGGGGGCTATCCCCGAGGCGCCCCAGGGAGGGGGCTAGATCCGAGGTGCCCCCCGGGAGGGGGCTAGCCCCGAGGCTCCCTCCGGGAGGGGGCAATCCCCGAGGCGCCCCCCGGGAGGGGGCTAGCCCTAAGGCGACCTCCGGGAGGGGGCTAGCCCCGAGGCGCCCTCCGGAAGGGGGCAAGCCACTTTTCACCCTCCGGGAGGGGGGCTAGCCCCGAGGCGCCCTCCGGGAGGGGGCTAGCCCTGCGACGTGTGGTTCCCTCTTGGGTGGAAGCTGTTGTTCCCTTGTTGGTGGTCTCCATGGTTCCTTCCTACGTGTGTTCCATGGTGCATCCTTAGGTTGGTTCCTTAGTTCCTTCCAAGTTGGGTTCCTTAGTGCATTCTTAGGCGGTTTCCTTCTTTTCTTCCTGTGTGTTTTCCTTGCAAATTTTACACACATCGATCAAATACTGTTTTCCCAATATCCACGTTGGATAGCAGGTACGATGTTGGTTTCTCGGAAGCCGCGTAACAAGATCTTTACTTTAGATCAAAACTTAGCACGAGGGTCTGCCCCTCTCTTTCTTCTCTTACATTATTTAATTTTCGTGCTTTTCCCTCCAATTCCCTTATATCCTTAATCCCCTCCCCTTTTTCCCCTCCTATCCTATCCCATCCTAAAAAAAAAAAAAAAAAAAGTTTCTTAAAGACTAGTTTCTTGCTTTGTGACTTCTCGTAGGCTGCAAACATTTATAGTCCGGCAGTCAAACAAAATCTAAAGAATAGGATCTTTCTCGTTAAAGACGATGGTTATGAAGTTCAGCTTCCGCTTGCAGAGAAGACGATAACTTCTTCCTAGAGTAAGTGAAATTATTGACAGGTATGCTCCTTCGTATTTTTAAGATGTGCACAAAATAGCGTATTTACCAGTGAGCTCAATATGTGTTGTTGGAATATTGCAGGTGTCAAGGACAAATTGAACAATTCTGATATTTTATCATTTATTCTCGGGTTTCATATCGTGTGGCTTTTGGAAATAAAAACTATTGCTCGTATTAGTGTTCCAGGATTTTACACTTATCATAACCCCTCTAAGTACTGTGGTAATAGGGGAGGCGTTGCATTGCTTGTAAAATGCTCGCTTTCAAAATATATCAAAAATGTAAATGTAAATGTTGAAGGTCAAATTTTGCTAGAATTGTCATGTTTTCCAGGCTTTGTATTTGGTGGGGTATATATACCACCGAATGACTCTCCTTATTTTCAGCCAGCTTGTTTTGGTAACCTAAGCGCAGTTGTGAATGAACACAATAAGGTTGTACTAATGGGTGATTTGAATTCGCGTGTAGGTATACCTATTCTTTATGATGAAAGTTTCAAATCATACAAATATGAAGGGGTAATAGATACAAGTGTGAATGAAAATGGGAGACAATTGCTGAACCTTTGCCGTGGCAGCACAATGGTGATAGGTAATCACCTAGTATATAAGGGTAAAATGTTAGAAGGAGGTTTATCCTTTAAAAGAGGATCAAATTGGATATCTGAGATTGATGTATGTGTCTTAAAAGAAAATACACTGAAATATGTAAAATCTGTTGAAATGAACCAGAATATTGTAAGATCTGACCACGCCCCACTAATGGTTCAACTTGATCTTAATGATATTCAGGAAACAGTGCCATCCTTGCTGATGGAGAGGGCTTTAAGTTTAGGTAGTTCTTGCTATAATGTTCAATATATTGAAAACAGTTACACAATCCGGGGTCCTTCCCATAAGAATGTAGACTTGGATAGATTCAAATTAGTCTTGAATGAAACTCAGCCCCCAGAATTATTTGAAATTCATAATGAGAACATTTTTAATATTTTAGAGACAGGTAATAAGATTATCAATAATGTAGCAAGAGACTGCAGAGTTTTTCAATCTGGGAAGTTAGAGTTTAATGGATGGGATGAAGACCACCCTCGATGGAGGAAAATATTTGAAAAAAATGATCCAAAAATTATATGGAAATCTATTAACTGGAATGGCAATGTGGTGGAACCCAATGATGTGCAACCTGAAGATGTCAATTTCAAATTGCATTTCGAAAATTTGTTTAATCCTCCGACAGTTAATCCTAATCAAATCATTGATGTGTCAGACTCACCTAATATTCCCATATTGGATGATCCCTTTACTGCTCAAGAGTTAGACATGGCAGTGAAAAGTATAAAAAAAGATAAGAGTTATATTGGAATGTGTCCTGGTTTATTTACGATGCTACCACAGACATGGTTATCCTTTTTCCTCACAATTTTTAATTTCCTTTTCTTAAATGTCCTTTATCCATTTGCTTGGTGCCACAATAAACTGATCACTCTATTTAAATCTGGGGATAGAAGAGATTGCGGAAACTATCGGGGCATAAGTATAATGAACACCTTGGCAAAAATCTATGATATGCTTTTGATGAGACGGTTAAGTTTATGGTTTAATATAGATAAGTGTCAGGCCGGAGCTCAGAAGGGTAGAGGGTGTATAGAGCAGATTTTGGCTTTAAGGTTACTGATGGATTATGCTGCTTGCAAGAAGCAAAAATTTTATATAGTTTTTGTGGATTTTAGTAAGGCGTACGACAGGGTACCAAAATATGATTTAATCGAGTGTCTCATGTCGGTGGGATGTGGAAGGGTTATGTTGTCAGCTATCCAAAATATTTATTCATGTACAAAAAGTGTGTTAAAATCTGCTATAATAACAACATCTATAGGTATACGCCAAGGAGCTCCTACGAGCTGCATTTTGTTTGTAATTTATATGGATAAAATGGTGAGAATGATTAAAGAAAAAGTGAGAATTGATGGTTTTTTGGGTAATTTACATACTCTTTTAATGATGGATGACAGGGTGATTGTAAGTACATCTCGTGAAAAGTGCATATCAAAACTTGAGGCTCTATTAGATTATTGTAATGCTTATGGTATGGTGATTAATGAAAAGAAGACAAAGTATTTTGTTGTTAATGGAAAAGACAGAGATAAAGCATCAATAGTGATAAACAACATAAAAATAGATTATTGTAAAAAGTATCTGTACTTAGGTGCATGGTTTACTGATGATGCAAATATGCACTCAGTACTTAAACAGCATGAAATCGATGGTACGGCAACAGTCAATAAGTTTAGTATATTCTGCATAAATAACATGAGTATGCCCTATGCATATAAGGTTAAAGTTTTTAAAGCTGCTTTGAGTTCTTCACTTTTGTATGGCTCTGAGAGTTGGTTCACAAGTAATTTAGCTTGCATGGAAAAATTTATAACAGGGCAGTAAAGTGTTTATTGGGAGTGAGAAACAACACTCCAATATCCTTATGTTTAATAGAAAGTGGTTTGGAAACTTTAGTACATGAAGTTAATGAAAGAAGAAGGGGATTTTTAACCAAAAAAATGCAACAGGTTAACAATGAAGAACCTTTCTATGTGGTATTTGACATCTGCAGACGGGAAAATACACCTGGTTATCAATTCTTAAATTCATATATTGCAAATAATGTGGAAGCTTCTGGTCTAAGTGGAATAAAATCTGTAATACTGAATAAACCCGAAGGGGCCACAAAATATCTTACATATAGACAAATTTTAAATAGTCCGTTGACAGTAAATAAAGTGTATAGTAGCAAAGAGTTTGTACCAGATTATTTGCGAATGGCATTCACAAGGTTAAGAGTAATGCCTCATGAGTTGCGTGTAGAGACTGGAAGGTGGAGCAGAACACCAAGAGAAATGAGAGTATGTGCTTGTGATCAAATGGTAGTTCAGAGTGAAGAACATGTGCTAATTGAGTGTCCTTTCTCCCAACCAGTGAGACAAAAATATAATATGTTAAACTATCTGAGTGTCCAGTCACTTTTGAATGAAGAGCTTCATATTACCGAGTTGTGTCAATATATTTATGAAGTACTAAAGTTGTACAGATAAGGAAGAGATTCAACCTTGTAATGAGGAAAGCATTGATTTTTTGTATGTATAGGTTAATTTGTAATATTTGGATGTATTCTATTCTTCTAACCGTATTTCAGAATTAGGCATTAAGATAAATATGATTATTTACTTTTGTTGGTAAGTTTGTGATAATATGTGTATTGTTCTTTAGGCTAAGATTTTTTTGATGGACAAAATATTGTTTCTATTACTTATGCTATTTTGTGCAAAAAGAAAAAAATTAATATATTTTTGTAATACTTTTGTAATATTTTGTCAATAAAATATATATATATATATATATATATATATATATATATATATATATATATATATATATATATATATATATATATATATATATATATATATATATATATTCCTCGGTACTCTTCCGAGAAATCTGAATATATGAAGCCGAGAAAGAGAATCATCGTTCATTTATTGAATATTAATGACACCAGTGAGGACAGCAAACGTTCCACAAGCCTTGAAGATATACTAAGTATTGACATCAACGGTGAAGACAGGGTAGAGAGAAGTATCTTCTATTGAGGTACTTAGGTCTCTTGTGTGTGTGCGTGTGTGTGTGTGTATGTATTCATTATGCATATATATATATATATATATATATATATATATATATATATATATATATATATATATATATATATGTGTGTGTGTGTGTGTGTGTGTGTGTGTGTGTGTGTGTGTGTGTGTGTGTGTGATTACCTAATTGTGATTACCTAATTGTGTTTACGGGAAAGAGCCCAATGCTCGTATCTTCCCGTCTCCTGATCGGTTCCATTTTAGACTTAGTGATACTTATCGTACCTGTCCTTAAAACTATGGATTGAGATACCATTAACTACCTCCTCGCTTAGCGAATTCCAATTATCAACTACTCTTACACTGAAAAAGTATTTCCTTACATCCTGCAAAGAAGTTTTCTTACGAAGCTTCAAACTATGACCTCTAGTTCTAGAGCCAGCCATATCGAAATATCGATCCCTATCCACTCTATCATAACCATGAAGGAATTTAAAGACTGTCACCATATCCCCCCTTACTCTTCTAGCTTCGAGTGATGGCAAGTCTAATTCCCTCAGCCTCTCATCATAACCGAGATTGCGTATTTCTGGCACCAGTTTCGTGGCATGTCTTTGATGAACTTTTTCAAGCTTAGCTATGTGCTTTTTCAAGTGCGGATTCCAAAAGGGGGCTGCATATTCGAGTTTTGGCCTCACATAGGTTACATAAATATTTCTGAACATTTCCTTGTCCATGTGCCTGAAGGCTACCCTTACATTTGATAAGAATGCATATGCTGCCCTTACTACGCCATTTATATGTATTTATGGAGACAAATCTGCCAGTATGTTTACTCCTAGATCTCTCTCATTTTCTGTCTCTTGAAGTTGTACTCCAGCCACCGAGTAGTCAAGCTTGGGCCTTCTTGCACTTGTACCCATTCTCATTACCTTACATTTTGAGGTATTGAATTTCATTAGCCACTTTTCTGACCACTCATGCAGATTATTTAGATCCTCCTGAAGTTCTCTACCATTGTTCTCGTTTTTTACTTTCTTCACAATCTTTGCATCATCTGCAAACATATTCATGAATGAATTTACAGACTCTGGTAGGTCATTTACATATACAAGGAACAAAAGTGGCCCTAAAACTAACCCCTGTGGAACTCCACTACTAACTCTTCTCCATTCAGACACTGAGTGTCTTACTCTAACCCTCTGTTCCCTTCCTTCTAAGTAAGTTTTTATCCATTCTAAAACATTTCCACCTATTCTAGCCATTGATTGCAGCTTCCTAATAAGTCTCCCATGTGGAACAGTGTCAAACGCTTTCTGGAAGTCTAGGAATATGCAATCTGCCCAGCCCTCTCTTTCCTGTAAGATTTGGCTTACCTCATCATAAAATTCTAATAAGTTTGTTACTGTTGATCTACCTTCTCTGAAGCCATGTTGCCTCACTGACAAAAAGTTGAAGGATTCCAAGTGAAGAGAGATATGTTTCCTTAGTAGTTTCTCCATAACTTTGCAAACTATGCTGGTCAAGGAAACTGGTCTATAGTTCAGAGCCGTATCCCTCCTTCCCTTTTTGAAGATAGGTATCACATTTGCTTGTTTCCAGCATCTTGGAATCTCCCCCGACTCCAGTGACTCCTTAAATATGATACTTAGTGCCACTGATATTGTGTTTGCGCATTTTTTAAGCACATGAGGGGATATGTCATCAGGACCTGTAGCTTTATGAACATCTAAATCCATCAGCGCTCTGCATACCTCTGTGGCTGTAAGGTTGATGTTCTCTAATACCGGCCCTTGAGCTTCTATCACTGCAATCTGAGGGGGTGGGGTATTTTCTACTGTAAATACTGACTGAAACTCCTTGTTCAATTCTTGGCAGATCTCTTCGTCCGTCTCAGTGATGCTTCCATCCGCTCTCTTTAGCCTTAAAACCTGTTCTTTTACCTTCACTTTTCCTCTGATAAAGCTGTGGAAAAGCTTGGGATTTTCTTTAGCCTTCCTGGTGATGTCCCTCTCATAATCTCTCTCTGCCTCTCTCCTTTTACTTAGGTAGTCATTTCTTGCTCTTTTGTAGGTTTGCCAGGCATTTATGTTTTTTCTCCTCCTATACCTTTTCCAGCATTTGTCTCTCCACTCCTTAGCTCTTTTACACCCATTATCGAACCATTTCTCTCTGGCATGAATTACATCTACTTTGGTGACAGGTATGCAGCAATCTACTATCTTCCCATATTTCTCACAAAAGATGTCATACATTTCTTGTACAGATTTGTTGTAAAATAAGGTTCTCCAGTCAATAACTGCAAAAAGCTCATTCATTTTGATGTAATCTCCTTTCGGATAGTTCCTCCTCATGTCCTCAGTGCCTCTACTCTCAGGAAGAATATCTTCAATGATATACTCCATCAACAACACACAGTGGTCACTCTTTCCAATTGGTGGTTCATACTCAATATTTTCAATATCCAACACATTATCTGTGAACACTAGATCAAGTAGTGATGGCTCATCCCCACCCCTGGCCCTTGTTGGTTCCATTACATGTTGGTGTAGGAAATTCCCTTGTACGCAATCTAGGAATCTTGCCCCGAATGAGTCCTCACCACTGTGTGGGTCAAGATTTATCCAATCTATCTCTTTATGATTAAAGTCTCCCATAATCAAAATCCTACATTTTTTTTCCCGTGCCATGTTAACAACTGAGTTTATGACTTCAATAGTACCTATATGACTTTCCTCATAAACTTCAAGCCTATTTTGGTTCCTTGGTGGGTTGTATACAACAGTTATTATAATGCTCTCTGTCCCAGTATTTATGCGAGCAACAAGAAATTCCTTGAACTCACTTTCTATAGCCAAGTTTATTTCTTCAACTTGAATCCTCTCACTTATGAGCAGTGCTATCCCTCCACCAGTCCTCTCAGATCTTTCAACCCTTAGTATTCTGAAGCCCTTAGGAAAAACTGTGACACTGTTTATGTCCTCACTCAACTTAGTCTCTGTAATTGCTACTGTATCTGCCTTACTGTTGTGAATCCTATCTTTTAATTCTACTGCCTTATAAGCTAATCCATCAGCATTTGTGTATAACAATCTTAATAAGGCCCCATCCCCTGATCTTCTGTCATTATCTTCTTTATCTCCCCTTTGTCTGGAAGTACTCTGTAACGAAAATTTTTCTTCTCTTCTTCATTTCTTTCATCATTTAACCTTCTTGCCTCTTGCAACAAGTTTTTGATCTTTCCCATCTCTTCCTGTGTTCTGTATCGCCTAATGAACACTTCTTTGCATTCTTGAAGGTCTTTTAGACTTTTTTTTCTCAACAATATTTCCCTACATGTTTCCCCTCTCTCAAAGGTTACTTTTGTTGGTCTCGGCTTTCCTTCCCTCGAATATTTACCTAGTTGGTGTATGTTTACAATATCCTCAGGACCACATACTACTCCAAGCTTTCTTATCAGGTCTACAACCCTAGCTTTATTTTCTTCAAGTCTCCCCTGCCATGTTGGCTCCTGGGATTCACTTATGCCTGAGATTACCACTGTCTTCTCCTTATCAAGTGCCTGTCTGATGAGTGGGTTTGCCCTTTCCATCACAACGTCTTTCATTTTTTCGATTACTGTCTCTTTATAGTCAACTGTTTGTATGTTTTCCAGTGCCACCACCTTTACAGCCTCTTTTACTGCCACATTCCCCTTTAGTGCATCAGCAAAGGAAGTTTTCATGGCATCATTTTCCATATTCAGCTCCTGGAACTCTTTTCTGAACTGTTCAATGTTTTCCATAATCTGGACATTCCAAGCAGCAATCTCGTCTCTCTCAGAAGAGAGCAGTGTATATATGTATATATATGTATATGTGTATGTGTGTAGGTATATGTATGCATGTGTGTGCATATGTATGTATGTATGTATATTGCCCCCTCCCGGAGGGCACCTCGGGGCTTGCCCCCTCCCGGAGGGCGCCTCGGGGCCAGCCCCCTCCCGGAGGGCGCCTCGGGGCCAGCCCCCTCCCGGAGGGCGCCTCGGGGCTAGCCCCCTCCCGGGGGGCACCTCGGGGCTAGCCCCCTCCCGGAGGGCGCCTCGGGGCTAGCCCCCTCCCGGAGGGCGCCTCGGGGCTAGCCCCCTCCCAGGGGGCGCCATGGGGCTTGCCACCTCCCGGAGGGCGCCTCGGGGCTAGCCCCCTCCCGGGGGGCGTCTCGGGGCTAGCCCCCTCCCTGAGGGCGCCTCGGGGCTAGCACCCCTCCCTGAGGGTGCCTCGTTGCTAGCCCCCTCCCGGAGGGTGCTTCGGGGCTAGCAATCTCCCGGAGGGCGGCTCGGGGCTAGCCCCCTCAAGAGGGCGCCTCGGGGCCAGCCCCCTCCCGGGGGGCGCCTCGGGGCTAGCCCCCTCCCGGAGGGCGCCTCGGGGCTAGCCCCCTCCCGGGGGGCGCCTCGGGGCTAGCCCCCTCCCTGAGGGCGGCTCGGGGCTAGCCCCCTCCCAGAGGGTGCCTCATTGCTAGCCCCCTCCCGGAGGGCGCCTCGGGGCTAGCCCTCTCTCGGAGGGCGGCCCGGGGCTAGCCCCCTCCTGGAGGGCGCCTCGGGGCTAGCCCCCTCCCGGGAGGGGGGCTAGCCCCGAGGCGCCCTCCGGGAGGGGGGGCTAGCCCCGAGGCGCCCTCCGGGAGGGGGGCTAGCCCCGAGGCGCCCTCCGGGAGGGGGGCTAGCCCCGAGGCGCCCTCCGGGAGGGGGGCTAGCCCCGAGGCGCCCTCCGGGAGGGGGGCTAGCCCCGAGGCGCCCTCCGGGAGGGGGGCTAGCCCCGAGGCGCCCTCCGGGAGGGGGGCTAGCCCCGAGGCGCCCTCCGGGAAGGGGGCTAGCCCCGAGGCGCCCTCCGGGAAGGGGGCTAGCCCCGAGGCGCCCTCCGGGAAGGGGGCTAGCCCCGAGGCGCCCTCCGGGAGGGGGGCTAGCCCCGAGGCGCCCTCCGGGAGGGGGGCTAGCCCCGAGGCGCCCTCCGGGAGGAGGGCTAGCCCCGAGGCGCCCTCCGGGAGGGGGGCTAGCCCCGAGGCGCCCTCCGGGAGGGGGGCTAGCCCCGAGGCGCCCTCCGGGAGGGAGGCTAGCCCCGAGGCGCCCTCCGGGAGGGGGGCTAGCCCCGAGGCGCCCTCCGGGAGGGGGGCTAGCCCCGAGGCGCCCTCCGGGAGGGGGGCTAGCCCCGAGGCGCCCTCCGGGAGGAGGGCTAGCCCCGAGGCGCCCTCCGGGAGGTGAGCTAGCCCCGAGGCGCCCTCCGGGAGGGGAGCTAGCCTCGAGGCGCCCTCCGGGAGGGGGGCTAGCCCCGAGGCGCCCTCCGGGAGGGGGGCTAGCAACGAGGCGCCCTCTGGGAGGGGGGCTAGCCCCGAGGCGCCCTCCGGGAGGGGGGCTAGCCCCGAGGCGCCCTCCGGGAGGGGGGCTAGCCCCGAGGCGCCCTCCGGGAGGGGGGCTAGCCCCGAGGCGCTCTCCGGGAGGGGGGCTAGCCCCGAGGCGCCCTCCGGGAGGGGGGCTAGCCCCGAGGCGCCCTCCGGGAGGGGGGCTAGCCCCGAGGCGCCCTCCGGGAGGGGGGCTAGCCCCGAGGCGCCCTCCGGGAGGGGGGCTAGCCCCGAGGCGCCCTCCGGGAGGGGGGCTAGCCCCGAGGCGCCCTCCGGGAGGGGGGCTAGCCCCGAGGCGCCCTCCGGGAGGGGGGCTAGCCACGAGGCGCCCTCCGGGAGGGGGGCTAGCCCCGAGGCGCCCTCCGGGAGGGGGGCTAGCCCCGAGGCGCCCTCCGGGAGGGGGGCTAGCTCCGAGGCGCCCTCCGGGAGGGGGGCTAGCCCCGAGGCGCCCTCCGGGAGGGGGTTAGCCCCGAGGCGCCCTCCGGGAGGGGGGCTGGCCCCGAGGCGCCCTCCGGGAGGGGGGCTGGCCCCGAGGCGCCCTCCGGGAGGGGGGCTGGCCCCGAGGCGCCCTCCGGGAGGAGGGCTAGCCCCGAGGCGCCCTCCGGGAGGGGGGCTAGCCCCGAGGCGCCCTCCGGGAGGGGGGCTAGCCCCGAGGCGCCCTCCGGGAGGGGGGCTAGCCCCGAGGCGCCCTCCGGGAGGGGGGCTAGCCCCGAGGCGCCCTCCGGGAGGGGGGCTAGCCCCGAGGCGCCCTCCGGGAGGGGGGCTAGCCCCGAGGCGCCCTCCGGGAGGGGGGCTAGCCCCGAGGCGCCCTCCGGGAGGGGGGCTAGCCCCGAGGCGCCCTCCGGGAGGGGGGCTAGCCCCGAGGCGCCCTCCGGGAGGGGGGCTAGCCCCGAGGCGCCCTCCGGGAGGGGGGCTAGCCCCGAGGCGCCCTCCGGGAGGGGGGCTAGCCCCGAGGCGCCCTCCGGGAGGGGGACTAGCCCCGAGGCGCCCTCCGGGAGGGGGGCTAGCCCCGAGGCGCCCTCCGGGAGGGGGGCTAGCCCCGAGGCGCCTTCCGGGAGGGGGGCTAGCCCCGAGGCGCCCTCCGGGAGGGGGGCTAGCCCCGAGGCGCCCTCCGGGAGGGGGGCTAGCCCCGAGGCGCCCTCCGGGAGGGGGGCTAGCCCCGAGGCGCCCTCTGGGAGGGGGGCTAGCCCCGAGGCGCCCTCCGTGAGGGGGGCTAGCCCCGAGGCGCCCTCCGGGAGGGGGGCTAGCCCCGAGGCGCCCTCCGGGAGGGGGGCTAGCCCCGAGGCGCCCTCCGGGAGGGGGGCTAGCCCTGCGACGTGTGGTTCCCTCTTGGTTGGAAGCTGTTGTTCCCTTGTTGGTGGTCTCCATGGTTCCTTCCTACGTGTGTTCCATGGTACATCCTTAGGTTGGTTCCTTAGTTCCTTCCAAGTTGGGTTCCTTAGTGCATTCTTAGGCGGTTTCCTTCTTTTCTTCCTTTGTGTTTTCCTTGCAAATTTTACACACATCGATCAAATACTGTTTTCCCAATATCCACGTTGGATAGCAGGTACGATGTTGGTTTCTCGGAAGCCGCGTAACAAGATCTTTACTTTAGATCAAAACTTAGCACGAGGGTCTGCCCCTCTCTTTCTTCTCTTACATTATTTAATTTTCGTGCTTTTCCCTCCAATTCCCTTATATCCTTAATCCCCTCCCCTTTTTCCCCTCCTATCCTATCCCATCCTAAAAAAAAAAAAAAAAAAAAGTTTCTTAAAGACTAGTTTCTTGCTTTGTGACTTCTCGTAGGCTGCAAACATTTATAGTCCGGCAGTCAAACAAAATCTAAAGAATAGGATCTTTCTCGAAAAAGACGATGGTTATGAAGTTCAGCTTCCGCTTGCATAGAAGACGATAACTTCTTCCTAGAGTAAGTGAAATTATTGACAGGTATGCTCCTTCGTATTTTTAAGATGTGCACAAAATAGCGTATTTACCAGTGAGCTCAATATGTGTTGTTGGAATATTGCAGGTGTCAAGGACAAATTGAACAATTCTGATATTTTATCATTTATTCTCGGGTTTCATATCGTGTGGCTTTTGGAAATAAAAACTATTGCTCGTATTAGTGTTCCAGGATTTTACACTTATCATAACCCCTCTAAGTACTGTGGTAATAGGGGAGGCGTTGCAATGCTTGTAAAATGCTCGCTTTCAAAATATATCAAAAATGTAAATGTAAATGTTGAAGGTCAAATTTTGCTAGAATTGTCATGTTTTCCAGGCTTTGTATTTGGTGGGGTATATATACCACCGAATGACTCTCCTTATTTTCAGCCAGCTTGTTTTGGTAACCTAAGCGCAGTTGTGAATGAACACAATAAGGTTGTACTAATGGGTGATTTGAATTCGCGTGTAGGTATACCTATTCTTTATGATGAAAGTTTCAAATCATACAAATATGAAGGGGTAATAGATACAAGTGTGAATGAAAATGGGAGACAATTGCTGAACCTTTGCCGTGGCAGCACAATGGTGATAGGTAATCACCTAGTATATAAGGGTAAAATGTTAGAAGGAGGTTTATCCTTTAAAAGAGGATCAAAATGGATATCTGAGATTGATGTATGTGTCTTAAAAGAAAATACACTGAAATATGTAAAATCTGTTGAAATGAACCAGAATATTGTAGGATCTGACCACGCCCCACTAATGGTTCAACTTGATCTTAATGATATTCAGGAAACAGTGCCATCCTTGCTGATGGAGAGGGCTTTAAATTTAGGTAGTTCTTGCTATAATGTTCAATATATTGAAAACAGTTACACAATCCGGGGTCCTTCCCATAAGAATGTAGACTTGGATAGATTCAAATTAGTCTTGAATGAAACTCAGCCCCCAGAATTATTTGAAATTCATAATGAGAACATTTTTAATATTTTAGAGACAGGTAATAAGATTATCAATAATGTAGCAAGAGACTGCAGAGTTTTTCAATCTGGGAAGTTAGAGTTTAATGGATGGGATGAAGACCACCCTCGATGGAGGAAAATATTTGAAAAAAATGATCCAAAAATTATATGGAAATCTATTAACTGGAATGGCAATGTGGTGGAACCCAATGATGTGCAACCTGAAGATGTCAATTTCAAATTGCATTTCGAAAATTTGTTTAATCCTCCGACAGTTAATCCTAATCAAATCATTGATGTGTCAGACTCACCTAATATTCCCATATTGGATGATCCCTTTACTGCTCAAGAGTTAGACATGGCAGTGAAAAGTATAAAAAAAATAAGAGTTATATTGGAATGTGTCCTGGTTTATTTACGATGCTACCACAGACATGGTTATCCTTTTTCCTCACAATTTTTAATTTCCTTTTCTTAAATGTCCTTTATCCATTTGCTTGGTGCCACAATAAACTGATCACTCTATTTAAATCTGGGGATAGAAGAGATTGCGGAAACTATCGGGGCATAAGTATAATGAACACCTTGGCAAAAATCTATGATATGCTTTTGATGAGACGGTTAAGTTTATGGTTTAATATAGATAAGTGTCAGGCCGGAGCTCAGAAGGGTAGAGGGTGTATAGAGCAGATTTTGGCTTTAAGGTTACTGATGGATTATGCTGCTTGCAAGAAGCAAAAATTTTATATAGTTTTTGTGGATTTTAGTAAGGCGTACGACAGGGTACCAAAATATGAATTAATCGAGTGTCTCAAGTCGGTGGGATGTGGAAGGGTTATGTTGTCAGCTATCCAAAATATTTATTCATGTACAAAAAGTGTGTTAAAATCTGCTATAATAACAACATCTATAGGTATACGCCAAGGAGCTCCTACGAGCTGCATTTTGTTTGTCATTTATATGGATAAAATGGTGAGAATGATTAAAGAAAAAGTGAGAATTGATGGTTTTTTGGGTAATTTACATACTCTTTTAATGATGGATGACACGGTGATTGTAAGTACATCTCGTGAAAAGTGCATATCAAAACTTGAGGCTCTATTAGATTATTGTAATGCTTATGGTATGGTGATTAATGAAAAGAAGACAAAGTATTTTGTTGTTAATGGAAAAGACAGAGATAAAGCATCAATAGTGATAAACAACATAAAAATAGATTATTGTAAAAAGTATCTGTACTTAGGTGCATGGTTTACTGATGATGCAAATATGCACTCAGTACTTAAACAGCATGAAATCGATGGTACGGCAACAGTCAAGAAGTTTAGTATATTCTGCATAAATAACATGAGTATGCCCTATGCATATAAGGTTAAAGTTTTTAAAGCTGCTTTGAGTTCTTCACTTTTGTATGGCTCTGAGAGTTGGTTCACAAGTAATTTAGCTTGCATGGAAAAAATTTATAACAGGGCAGTAAAGTGTTTATTGGGAGTGAGAAACAACACTCCAATATCCTTATGTTTAATAGAAAGTGGTTTGGAAACTTTAGTACATGAAGTTAATGAAAGAAGAAGGGAATTTTTAACCAAAAAAATGCAACAGGTTAACAATGAAGAACCTTTCTATGTGGTATTTGACATCTGCAGACGGGAAAATACACCTGGATATCAACTCTTAAATTCATATATTGCAAATATTGTGGAAGCTTCTGGTCTAAGTGGAATAAAATCTGTAATACTGAATAAACCCGAAGGGGCCACAAAATATCTTACATATAGACAAATTTTAAATAGTCAGTTGACAGTACATAAAGTGTATAGTAGCAAAGAGTTTGTACCAGATTATTTGCGAATGGCATTCACAAGGTTAAGAGTAATGTCTCATGAGTTGCGTGTAGAGACTGGAAGGTGGAGCAGAACACCAAGAGAAATGAGAGTATGTGCTTGTGATCAAATGGTAGTTCAGAGTGAAGAACATGTGCTAATTGAGTGTCCTTTCTCCCAACCAGTGAGACAAAAATATAATATGTTAAACTATCTGAGTGTCCAGTCACTTTTGAATGAAGAGCTTCATATTACCGAGTTGTGTCAATATATTTATGAAGTACTAAAGTAGTACAGATAAGGAAGAGATTCAACCTTGTAATGAGGAAAGCATTGATTTTTTGTATGTATAGGTTAATTTGTAATATTTGGATGTATTCTTTTCTTCTAACCGTATTTCAGAATTAGGCATTAAGATAAATATGATTATTTACTTTTGTTGGTAAGTTTGTGATAATATGTGTATTGTTCTTTAGGCTAAGATTTTTTTGATGGACAAAATATTGTTTCTATTACTTATGCAATTTTGTGCAAAAAGAAAAAAATTAATATATTTTTGTAATACTTTTGTAATATTTTGTCAATAAACTATATATATATATATATATATATATATATATATATATATATATATATATATATATATATATATATATATATATATATATATATATATATATATATATATATATATATATATATATATATGTTCCTCGGTACTCTTCCGAGGAATCTGGATATATGAAGCCGAGAAAGAGAATCATCGTTCATTTATTGAATATTAATGACACCAGTGAGGACAGCAAACGTTCCACAAGCCTTGAAGATATACTAAGTATTGACATCAACGGTGAAGACAGGGTAGAGAGAAGTATCTTCTATTGAGGTACTTAGGTCTCTTGTGTGTGTGCGTGTGTGTGTGTGTATGTATTCATTATGCATATATATATATATATATATATATATATATATATATATATATATATATATATATATATATATATATATATATATGTGTGTGTGTGTGTGTGTGTGTGTGTGTGTGTGTGTGTGTGTGTGTGTGTGTGTGATTACCTAATTGTGTTTATGGGAAAGAGCCCAAAGCTCGTATCTTCCCGTCTCCTGATCGGTTCCATTTTAGGCTTAGTGATACTTATCGTACCTGTCCTTAAAACTATGGATTGAGATACCATTAACTACCTCCTCGCTTAGCGAATTCCAATTATCAACTACTCTTACACTGAAAAAGTATTTCCTTACATCCTGCAAAGAAGTTTTCTTACGAAGCTTCAAACTATGACCTCTAGTTCTAGAGCCAGCCATATCGAAATATCGATCCCTATCCACTCTATCATAACCATGAAGGAATTTAAAGACTGTCACCATATCCCCCCTTACTCTTCTAGCTTCGAGTGATGGCAAGTCTAATTCCCTCAGCCTCTCATCATAACCGAGATTGCGTATTTCTGGCACCAGTTTCGTGGCATGTCTTTGAACTTTTTCAAGCTTAGCTATGTGCTTTTTCAAGTGCGGATTCCAAAAGGGGGCTGCATATTCGAGTTTTGGCCTCACATAGGTTACATAAATATTTCTGAACATTTCCTTGTCCATGTGCCTGAAGGCTACCCTTACATTTGATAAGAATGCATATGCTGCCCTTACTACGCCATTTATATGTATTTATGGAGACAAATCTGCCAGTATGTTTACTCCTAGATCTCTCTCATTTTCTGTCTCTTGAAGTTGTACTCCAGCCACCGAGTAGTCAAGCTTGGGCCTTCTTGCACTTGTACCCATTCTCATTACCTTACATTTTGAGGTATTGAATTTCATTAGCCACTTTTCTGACCACTCATGCAGATTATTTAGATCCTCCTGAAGTTCTCTACCATTGTTCTCGTTTTTTACTTTCTTCACAATCTTTGCATCATCTGCAAACATATTCATGAATGAATTTACAGCCTCTGGTAGGTCATTTACATATACAAGGAACAAAAGTGGCCCTAAAACTGAACCCTGTGGAACTCCACTACTAACTCTTCTCCATTCAGACACTGAGTGTCTTACTCTAACCCTCTGTTCCCTTCCTTCTAAGTAAGTTTTTATCCATTCCAAGACATTTCCACCTATTCTAGCCATTGATTGCAGCTTTCTAATAAGTCTCCCATGTGGAACAGTGTCAAACGCTTTCTGGAAGTCTAGGAATATGCAATCTGCCCAGCCCTCTCTTTCCTGTAAGATTTGGCTTACCTCATCATAAAATTCTAATAAGTTTGTTACTGTTGATCTACCTTCTCTGAAGCCATGTTGCCTCACTGACAAAAAGTTGAAGGATTCCAAGTGAAGAGAGATATGTTTCCTTAGTAGTTTCTCCATAACTTTGCAAACTATGCTGGTCAAGGAAACTGGTCTATAGTTCAGAGCCGTATCCCTCCTTCCCTTTTTGAAGATAGGTATCACATTTGCTTGTTTCCAGCATCTTGGAATCTCCCCCGACTCCAGTGACTCCTTAAATATGATACTTAGTGCCACTGATATTGTGTTTGCGCATTTTTTAAGCACATGAGGGGATATGTCATCAGGACCTGTAGCTTTATGAACATCTAAATCCATCAGCGCTTTGCATACCTCTGTGGCTGTAAGGTTGATGTTCTCTAATACCGGCCCTTTAGCTTCTATCACTGCAATCTGAGGGGGTGGGGTATTTTCTACTGTAAATACTGACTGAAACTCCTTGTTCAATTCTTTGCAGATCTCTTCATCCGTCTCAGTGATGCTTCCATCCGCTCTCTTTAGCCTTAAAACCTGTTCTTTTACCTTCAGTTTTCCTCTGATAAAGCTGTGGAAAAGCTTGGGATTTTTTTTAGCCTTCCTGGTGATGTCCCTCTCATAATCTCTCTCTGCCTCTCTCCTTTTACTTAGGTAGTCATTTCTTGCTCTTTTGTAGGTTTGCCAGGCATTTATGTTTTTTTTCCTCCTATACCTTTTCCAGCATTTGTCTCTCCACTCCTTAGCTCTTTTACACCCATTATCGAACCATTTCTCTCTGGCATGAATTACACCTACTTTGGTGACAGGTATGCAGCAATCTACTATCTTCCCATATTTCTCACAAAAGATGTCATACATTTCTTGTACAGATTTGTTGTAAAATAAGGTTCTCCAGTCAATAACTGCAAAAAGCTCATTCATTTTGATGTAATCTCCTTTCCGATAGTTCCTCCTCATGTCCTCAGTGCCTCTACTCTCAGGAAGAATAACTTCGATGATATACTCCATCAACAACACACAGTGGTCACTCTTTCCAATTGGTGGTTCATACTCAATATTTTCAATATCCAACACATTATCTGTGAACACTAGATCAAGTAGTGAATGCATTATGCATATATGTATATATTTGCATGCATATGTATGTGTGTATATATATCTATATGTATATGCATATGCATATATATATATATATATATATATATATATATATATATATATATATGTATATATATATATATATATATATATATATATATATATATCTATATATATATATATATATATATATATATATATATATATATATATATATATATATATATATATATATATATATATATATATATATATATGCATGTATGTATATATGTATACATTTGTATGCATATGCATGTGTGTATATATAATGTATATGTATATATATATATATATATATATATATATATATATATATATATATATATATATATATATATATGCATGTATGTATGTATGTATGTATATATGTATATATTTGTATGCATATGTATGTATGTATATATATATATATATATATATATATATATATATATATATATATATATATATATATATATATATATATATATATATACATATGCATACAAATATATACATATATACATATATTCATACATACATACATTTATATATATATATATATATATATATATATATATATATATATATATATATATATATATATATATATATTTATATATACATAAATATATATATATATATATATATATATATATATATATATATATATATATATATATATATATATATATATATATATATGTATGTGATTACCTAATTGTTATTACCTAATTGTGTTTACGGGAAAGAGCCCAAAGCTCGTATCTTCCCGTCTCCTGATCGGTTCCATTTTAGACGTAGTGATACTTATCATACCTGTCCTTAAAACTATGGATTGAGATAGTATTAACTACCTCCTCGCTTAGCCAATTCCAATTATCAACTACTCTTACACTGAAAAAGTATTTCCTTACATCCTGCGAAGAAATTTTCTTACGAAGCTTCAAACTATGACCTCTAGTTCTAGAGCCAGCCATATCAAAATATCGATCCCTATCCACTCTATCATAACCATGAAGGAATTTGAAGACTGTCACCATATCCCCTCTCACTCTTCTAGCTTCGAGTGATGGTAAGTCTAATTCCCTCAGCCTCTCATCATAACTGAGATTGCGTATTTCTGGCACCAGTTTCGTGGCATGTCTTTGAACTTTTTCAAGCTTAGCTATGTGCTTTTTCAAGTGCGGATTCCAAAAGGGGGCTGCATATTCGAGTTTTGGCCTCACATAGGTTACATAAATATTTCTGAACATTTCCTTGTCCATGTACCTGAAGGCTACCCTTACATTTGATAAGAATGCATATGCTGCCCTTACTATGCCATTTATATGTATTTCAAGAGACAAATCTGCCAGTATGTTTACTCCTAGATCTCTCTCATTTTCTGTCTCTTGAAGTTGTACTCCATCCACCGAGTAGTCAAGCTTGGGCCTTCTTGCACTTGTACCCATTCTCATTACCTTACATTTTGAAGTATTGAATTTCATTAGCCACTTTTCTGACCACTCATGCAGATTATTTAGATCCTCCTGAAGTTCTCGGCACTGGAAAACATACAAACAGTTGACTATAAAGAGACAGTAATCGAAAAAATGAAAGACGTTGTGATGGAAAGGGCAAACCCACTCATCAGACAGGCACTTGATAAGGAGAAGACAGTGGTAATCTCAGGCATAAGTGAATCCCAGGAGCCAACATGGCAGGGGAGACTTGAAGAAAATAAAGCTAGGGTTGTAGACCTTATAAGAAAGCTTGGAGTAGTATGTGGTCCTGAGGATATTGTAAACATACACCAACTAGGTAAATATTTGAGGGAAGGAAAGCCGAGACCAACAAAAGTAACCTTTGAGAGAGGGGAAACATGTAGGGAAATATTGTTGAGAAAAAAAAGTCTAAAAGACCTTGAAGAATGCAAAGAAGTGTTCATTAGACGATACAGAACACAGGAAGAGATGGGAAAGATCAAAAACTTGTTGCAAGAGGCAAGAAGGTTAAATGATGAAAGAAATGAAGAAGAGAAGAAAAATTTTCGTTACAGAGTACTTCCAGACAAAGGGGAGATAAAGAAGATAATGACAGAAGATCAGGGGATGGGGCCTCATTAAGATTGTTATACACAAATGCTGATGGATTAGCTGGTAAGGCAGTAGAATTAAAAGATAGGATTCACAACAGTAATAATAATAATAATAATAATAATAATAATAATAATAAGACTTTATTTCCAACATACATTGGGTATTCAAATATGGGTGTACAATTAAAATTTACAAGTAAAATCTTCCTTTAAGAGTAACTTCTTAAGATTATATTTAAAAGTATACACTGAACCAGCATTTTTTAGTTCTCTGGGAAGCTGATTATATAAATGAGGTCCACGAATGTTTATATCTCTTGAGCCAATATCAGTTTTAGACCTTCGTACTAATAAATCTTCCCCTTGACGGGTAGTTAACCCGGTAACTGAGCTTACTGTAGAAAAATTATACAAGCAATCAGGAATATTGTTTCTTAGTATATTAAAAACAAAGGTACATATATCAAAAACATATTTATCTCTAATCTTTATCCATTCTAGATCTTTTAAAACAGGAGAGATGTGCTCGTATTTTCTTACATTGCCAACAGCCACTCGTGCTGCAAAGTTTTGTAACTTTTGTATTCTTTGTAATTGAGTCTTATTTGTACATCCCCAAACTTTGAGACAGTAATTAATTAAACTCATAGCTAAGGACTGGACAATTATTATACGAGTTGATGTTTCAAATGAGTCTTTTACTCTATTTAGATATATTAGAGTACCCATTACTTTTTTATAAATTTCATCTATATGCATTTCAAAATTCATGTAACGGTCAAAATAGACACCTAGGTTTTTTACCGAGTTCATTGGCTTAATGATATTACCGCTAAAATTTATATGAAGATTGTCATCAACTTCTGATAATAATTGTCTGGATCCGATAAGAATAGATTGGGTTTTAGTTTCATTAAGTAACAGACCATTTTTTAGAAAGTAACGTTTAGCCATATACAAAATTTCTTCTGCTCTACGAATAATATTTTCTAAATCATTAATTTCTCCTTCAATTAAGATTTGAGTATCGTCAGCATATTGAATGACATAACAGTTAGGTAAATATTTTACTAGATCGTTTACATATATTAGAAAAAGTATAGGTCCTAGGATCGATCCCTGAGGGACCCCAAACAATACCTTCTTGGGACTTGAGACTACATCTTTTATTCTGACTGACTGGTAGCGGTTTTTTAAATAGTTCTCGAACCAGCTTGGGTCAATGTTAATTTTTTTGCATTTTTCTAATAGAATGGTATGGTGTACACTATCAAAAGCTTTAGAAAGATCGAGTAGTAGTAGCAATGATATTTTCTTATTATCTATATTTTTGTATATTTCATCTGATATTTTCAATAAGGCAGTTTCAGTTGATAATTTTGGCCTGTAACCGTGTTGACTTTTTGCAATAAGTTTATTTTTTTCAAGAAACTCACTTAACTGATTTGCAACAATCTTTTCAAGTATCTTTGATAAAATTGGTAGTAAAGAGATTGGTCTATAGTTAGAGACGTCGTCAGGATTTCCATTTTTAAAACCAGGAATTACATGGGGATTTTTCCATAAATCTGGGTAGATATTGGTAACTATGGAAGTATTGATTATTACCGTCAGATAATAAGCTATTACAAATAATGAATCTCTAATAAAACGAAAACAAATTCCATCTGATCCATATGCATTAGAGTCTTTCAGATTTTTTATTACTAAGATTACTGTATTACAATCTACTGTAGTAGGGTTAAAGACATCATTACTTCTATTGAATGCACTATGTTCTTGAACATTATTATTATTATTACTACCATCATCACTATTATCATTACCATTACTACCACCATCATTATTATTTACACCATTATCAACATTTCTATTATTATTACTACTACCATCATCATTATTATTACCACCATTACTATTATTGATTTCATTTATTATTTCTTTTTTTGTTTTTTTCAAAGGTTTTTTCCCCACTTCAGCGAAAAAATTATTGAACTCTTCTGCTTTAGCACTTACATCTACCTCATCGGGTATAATTGATATGTTACTACTTTTATTACAGTTATTGGAAAGCATGGTTTTAGCAATTTTCCATGTATCAGAGATATTGCCTTTAGCGTTTTGAAATTCATTTTTGTAATACTGTTTCTTACTGTTACTTAATAATGATTTTACTTGTTTCTTATGATCTGTAAACTTTTCTTTTAAAGGGATATTATCTCTTTGTAGCTTTACTTCATTTTGTAGTTTGTCTCTTTCTTTCATAATGTTTTTTATGTCATCTGTTATCCAAGGAGCGGGGGGACGAAATATTTCTCTTGTCACGCAGATATAGTAGCAATTACAGAGACTAAGTTGAGTGAGGACATAAACAGTGTCACAGTTTTTCCTAAGGGCTTCAGAATACTAAGGGTTGAAAGATCTGAGAGGACTGGTGGAGGGATAGCACTGCTCATAAGTGAGAGGATTCAAGTTGAAGAAATAAACTTGGCTATAGAAAGTGAGTGCAAGGAATTTCTTGTTGCTCGCATAAATACTGGGACAGAGAGCATTATAATAACTGTTGTATACAACCCACCAAGGAACCAAAATAGGCTTGAAGTTTATGAGGAAAGTTATATAGGTACTATTGAAGTCATAAACTCAGTTGTTAACATGGCACGGGAAAAAAAATGTAGGATTTTGATTATGGGAGACTTTAATCATAAAGAGATAGATAGGATAAATCTTGACCCACACAGTGGTGAGGACTCATTCGGGGCAAGATTCCTAGATTGCGTACAAGGGAATTTCCTACACCAACATGTAATGGAACCAACAAGGGCCAGGGGTGGGGATGAGCCATCACTACTTGATCTAGTGTTCACAGATAATATGTTGGATATTGAAAAAATTGAGTATGAACCACCAATTGGAAAGAGTGACCACTGTGTGTTGTTGATGGAGTATATCATTGAAGTTATTCTTCCTGAGAGTAGAGGCACTGAGGACATGAGGAGGAACTATCGGAAAGGAGATTACATCAAAATGAATGAGCTTTTTGCAGTTATTGACTGGAGAACCTTATTTTACAACAAATATGTACAAGAAATGTATGACATCTTTTGTGAGAAATATGGGAAGATAGTAGATTGCTGCATACCTGTCACCAAAGTAGGTGTAATTCATGCCAGAGAGAAATGGTTCGATAATGGGTGTAAAAGAGCTAAGGAGTGGAGAGACAAATGCTGGAAAAGGTATAGGAGGAGAAAATACATAAATGCCTGGCAAACCTACAAAAGAGCAAGAAATGACTACCTAAGTAAAAGGAGAGAGGCAGAGAGAGACTATGAGAGGGACATCACCAGGAAGGCTAAAGAAAATCCCAAGCTTTTCCACAGCTTTATCAGAGGAAAACTGAAGGTAAAAGAACAGGTTTTAAGGCTAAAGAGAGCGGATGGAAGCATCACTGAGACGGATGAAGAGATCTGCAAAGAATTGAACAAGGAGTTTCAGTCAGTATTTACAGTAGAAAATACCCCACCCCCTCAGATTGCAGTGATAGAAGCTCAAGGGCCGGTATTAGAGAACATCAACCTTACAGCCACAGAGGTATGCAAAGCACTGATGGATTTAGATGTTCATAAAGCTACAGGTCCTGATGACATATCCCCTCATGTGCTTAAAAAATGCGCAAACACAATATCAGTGGCTCTAAGTATCATATTTAAGGAGTCACTGGAGTCGGGGGAGATTCCAAGATGCTGGAAACAAGCAAATGTGATACCTATCTTCAAAAAGGGAAGGAGGGATATGGCTCTGAACTATAGACCAGTTTCCTTGACCAGCATAGTTTGCAAAGTTATGGAGAAACTACTAAGGAAACATATCTCTCTTCACTTGGAATCCTTCAACTTTTTGTCAGTGAGGCAACATGGCTTCAGAGAAGGTAGATCAACAGTAACAAACTTATTAGAATTTTATGATGAGGTAAGCCAAATCTTACAGGAAAGAGAGGGCTGGGCAGATTGCATATTCCTAGACTTCCAGAAAGCGTTTGACACTGTTCCACATGGGAGACTTATTAGGAAGTTGCACTCAAAGGCTAGAATAGCTGGAAATGTTTTGGAATGGATAAAAACTTACTTAGAAGGAAGGGAACAGAGGGTTAGAGTAAGACACTCAGTGTCTGAATGGAGAAGAGTTAGTAGTGGAGTTCCACAGGGTTCAGTTTTAGGGCCACTTTTGTTCCTTGTATATGTAAATGACCTACCAGAGTCTGTAAATTCATTCATGAATATGTTTGCAGATGATGCAAAGATTGTGAAGAAAGTAAAAAACGAGAACAATGGTAGAGAACTTCAGGAGGATCTAAATAATCTGCATGAGTGGTCAGAAAAGTGGCTAATGAAATTCAATACTTCAAAATGTAAGGTAATGAGAATGGGTACAAGTGCAAGAAGGCCCAAGCTTGACTACTCGGTGGCTGGAGTACAACTTCAAGAGACAGAAAATGAGAGAGACCTAGGAGTAAACATACTGGCAGATTTGTCTCCAGAAATACATATAAATGGCATAGAAAGGGCAGCATATGCATTCTTATCAAATGTAAAGGTAGCCTTCAGGCACATGGACAAGGAAATGTTCAGAAATATTTATATAACCTATGTGAGGCCAAAACTCGAATATGCAGCCCCCTTTTGGAATCCGCACTTGAAAAAGCACATAGCTAAGCTTGAAAAAGTTCAAAGACATGCCACGAAACTGGTGCCAGAAATACGCAATCTCAGTTATGATGAGAGGCTGAGGGAATTAGACTTACCATCACTCGAAGCTAGAAGAGTGAGGGGGGATATGGTGACAGTCTTTAAATTCCTTCATGGTTATGATAGAGTGGATAGGGATCAATATTTCGATATGGCTGGCTCTAGAACTAGAGGTCATAGTTTGAAGCTTCGTAAGAAAACTTCTTTGCAGGATGTAAGGAAATACTTTTTCAGTGTAAGAGTAGTTGATAATTGGAATTCGCTAAGCGAGAAGGTAGTTAATGCTATCTCAATCCATAGTTTTAAGGACAGGTATGATAAGTATCACTAAGTCTAAAATGGAACCGATCAGGAGACGGGAAGATACGAGCTTTGGGCTCTTTCCCGTAAACACAATTAGGTTATTGCAATTAGGTAATCACATGCATACATAACCATATATTGTTAAAATCAGTATCCTTCCCATTTATATTAATTTGATAGCAAGTTTTGATACACGAAATAATTGAATAATTAAATAAATACCAAAAATACACCTGTCAACAGTACTGAGTTAAGTTGCCAAGTAGTACAGCTGTCTTATTTTCTTAATTTTTTTTCTTTTCTTTTTGGTTTCTCTTTTACTATTTTTTTTTATTTTGTATATATATTGAGTTAAATGTAAAGTCTGATCCTGTGATAACATATCTTGGTTAGCAAGTGAGTTTATCAGTTAAGAAGAATATATAGCAGAAACAGGTGGGTGCCTCCTCAGACACAAATTCGAATTTTCCTTCAGGTTTGACTTTGTTTTTGTTGCATTTTTTTTCTTTTTCTTTTTATCCTAAAATTACCATAGTCAAATTTTTAAGTTAAGATGTGTGTTACCAGAAAAGAGATAAACTGAGTCACTAAATAGCACTTATATGGAGATGTAAAAATTCTGTGTGAAGCTTAAATAAAAGTTTTTCTCTTTTTTTATCTTTCTCTTCTTTCTATATTCTGTGAGAGGGAGAACATAAAAATGAGGCCATCTCTGTCCCAAACCTCTCCCACCCATGGGTCGGGAGGAGGGGTAGCTATTAGGAGACTAAAACAGAAAATCAAGGATTTAGAGGCAATGGTTATAAGCCTTGATGATAAAATTCGGAATATGGATAGAGAAATGAAAGAGAAAGAAGCACTCAAAGAGGAAATAAGATTTTTGGAGGAAGCAAATAAAGCACATGGGCAGGAGAGAAAGGAACTAGAAAAAAGAATAAAGAAGCTGGAAGGGGAAAAGAGTGAACTAGAAACTAGAATTTCTAAACAAGAAGATAAAAACAAACAGCTAAATGACAACCTAAATGAATTAGATGTTAGTTCATTGCTCTCTTCTGAGAGAGACGAGACTGCAGCTTGGAATGACCAGATTAAGAAAAACATTGAACAGTTTAGAAAAGAGTTCCAGGAGCTGAACATGGAAAATGATACCATGAAAACTTCCTTTGCTGATGCACTAAAGGGGAATGTGGCAGTAAAAGAGGCTGTAAAGGTGGTGGCACTGGAAAACATACAAACAGTTG
>JAXCGZ010004351.1:0-7500 GCA_037179515.1 Halocaridina rubra
TGTGATTACCTAATTGTGATTACCTAATTGTGTTTACGGGAAAGAGCCCAAAGCTCGTATCTTCCCGTCTCCTGATCGGTTCCATTTTTAGACTTAGTGATACTTATCATACCTGTCCTTAAAACTATGGATTGAGATAGCATTAACTACCTCCTCGCTTAGCGAATTCCAATTATCAACTACTCTTACACTGAAAAAGTATTTCCTTACATCCTGCAAACAAGTTTTCTTACGAAGCTTCAAACTATGACCTCTAGTTCTAGAGCCAGCCATATCGAAATATCGATCCCTATCCACTCTATCATAACCATGAAGGAATTTAAAGACTGTCACCATATCCCCCCTTACTCTTCTAGCTTCGAGTGATGGCAAGTCTAATTCCCTCAGCCTCTCATTATAACCGAGATTGCGTATTTCTGGCACCAGTTTCGTGGCATGTCTTTGAACTTTTTCAAGCTTAGCTATGTGCTTTTTCAAGTGCGGATTCCAAAAGGGGGCTGCATATTCGAGTTTTGGCCTCACATAGGTTACATAAATATTTCTGAACATTTCCTTGTCCATGTGCCTGAAGGCTACCCTTACATTTGATAAGAATGCATATGCTGCCCTTACTACGCCATTTATATGTATTTCTGGAGACAAATCTGCCAGTATGTTTACTCCTAGATCTCTCTCATTTTCTGTCTCTTGAAGTTGTACTCCAGCCACCGAGTAGTCAAGCTTGGGCCTTCTTGCACTTGTACCCATTCTCATTACCTTACATTTTGAGGTATTGAATTTCATTAGCCACTTTTCTGACCACTCATGCAGATTATTTAGATCCTCCTGAAGTTCTCTACCATTGTTCTCGTTTTTTACTTTCTTCACAATCTTTGCATCATCTGCAAACATATTCATGAATGAATTTACAGACTCTGGTAGGTCATTTACATATACAAGGAACAAAAGTGGCCCTAAAACTGAACCCTGTGGAACTCCACTACTAACTCTTCTCCATTCAGACACTGAGTGTCTTACTCTAACCCTCTGTTCCCTTCCTTCTAAGTAAGTTTTTATCCATTCCAAGACATTTCCACCTATTCTAGCCATTGATTGCAGCTTCCTAATAAGTCTCCCATGTGGAACAGTGTCAAACGCTTTCTGGAAGTCTAGGAATATGCAATCTGCCCAGCCCTCTCTTTCCTGTAAGATTTGGCTTACCTCATCATAAAATTCTAATAAGTTTGTTACTGTTGATCTTCCTTCTCTGAAGCCATGTTGCCTCACTGACAAAAAGTTGAAGGATTCCAAGTGAAGAGAGATATGTTTCCTTAGTAGTTTCTCCATAAGTTTGCAAACTATGCTGGTCAAGGAAACTGGTCTATAGTTCAGAGCCGTATCCCTCCTTCCCTTTTTGAAGATAGGTATCACATTTGCTTGTTTCCAGCATCTTGGAATCTCCCCCGACTCCAGTGACTCCTTAAATATGATACTTAGTGCCACTGATATTGTGTTTGCGCATTTTTTAAGCACATGAGGGGATATGTCATCAGGACCTGTAGCTTTATGAACATCTAAATCCATCAGCGCTTTGCATACCTCTGTGGCTGTAAGGTTGATGTTCTCTAATACCGGCCCTTGAGCTTCTATCACTGCAATCTGAGGGGGTGGGGTATTTTCTACTGTAAATACTGACTGAAACTCCTTGTTCAATTCTTTGCAGATCTCTTCGTCCGTCTCAGTGATGCTTCCATCCGCTCTCTTTAGCCTTAAAACCTGTTCTTTTACCTTCAGTTTTCCTCTGATAAAGCTGTGGAAAAGCTTGGGATTTTCTTTAGCCTTCCTGGTGATGTCCCTCTCATAATCTCTCTCTGCCTCTCTCCTTTTACTTAGGTAGTCATTTCTTGCTCTTTTGTAGGTTTGCCAGGCATTTATGTTTTTTCTCCTCCTATACCTTTTCCAGCATTTGTCTCTCCACTCCTTAGCTCTTTTACACCCATTATCGAACCATTTCTCTCTGGCATGAATTACACCTACTTTGGTGACAGGTATGCAGCAATCTACTATCTTCCCATATTTCTCACAAAAGATGTCATACATTTCTTGTACAGATTTGTTGTAAAATAAGGTTCTCCAGTCAATAACTGCAAAAAGCTCATTCATTTTGATGTAATCTCCTTTCGGATAGTTCCTCCTCATGTCCTCAGTGCCTCTACTCTCAGGAAGAATGTCTTCAATGATATACTCCATCAACAACACACAGTGGTCACTCTTTCCAATTGGTGGTTCATACTCAATATTTTCAATATCCAACACATTATCTGTGAACACCAGATCAAGTAGTGATGGCTCATCCCCACCCCTGGCTCTTGTTGGTTCCATTACATGTTGGTGTAGGAAATTCCCTTGTACGCAATCTAGGAATCTTGCCCCAAATGAGTCCTCACCACTGTGTGGGTCAAGATTTATCCAATCTATCTCTTTATGATTAAAGTCTCCCATAATCAAAATCCTACATTTTTTCTCCCGCGCCATGTTAACAACTGAGTTTATGACTTCAATCGTACCTATATGACTTTCCTCATAAATTTCAAGCCTATTTTGGTTCCTTGGTGGGTTGTATACAACAGTTATTATAATGCTCTCTGACCCAGTATTTATGCGAGCAACAAGAAATTCCCTGAACTCACTTTCTATAGCCAAGTTTATTTCTTCAACTTGAATCCTCTCACTTATGAGCAGTGCTATCCCTCCACCAGTCCTCTCAGATCTTTCGACCCTTAGTATTCTGAAGCCCTTAGGAAAAACTGTGACACTGTTTATGTCCTCACTCAACTTAGTCTCTGTAATTGCTACTATATCTGCCTTACTGTTGTGAATCCTATCTTTTAATTCTACTGCCTTACCAGCTAATCCATCAGCATTTGTGTATAACAATCTTAATGAGGCCCCATCCCCCGATCTTCTGTCATTATCTTCTTTATCTCCCCTTTGTCTGGAAGTATTCTGTAACAAAAATTTTTCTTCTCTTCTTCATTTCTTTCATCATTTAACCTTCTTGCCTCTTGCAACAAGTTTTTGATCTTTCCCATCTCTTCCTGTGTTCTGTATCGTCTAATGAACACTTCTTTGCATTCTTGAAGGTCTTTTAGACTTTTTTTTCTCAACAATATTTCCCTACATGTCTCCCCTCTCTCAAAGGTTACTTTTGTTGGTCTCGGCTTTCCTTCCCTCGAATATTTACCTAGTTGGTGTATGTTTACAATATCCTCAGGACCACATACTACTCCAAGCTTTCTTATCAGGTCTACAACGTTAGCTTTATTTTCTTCAAGTCTCCCCTGCCATGTTGGCTCCTGGGATTCACTTATGCCTGAGATTACCACTGTCTTCTCCTTATCAAGTGCCTGTCTGATGAGTGGGTTTGCCCTTTCCATCACAACGTCTTTCATTTTTTCGATTACTGTCTCTTTATAGTCAACTGTTTGTATGTTTTCCAGTGCCACCACCTTTACAGCCTCTTTTACTGCCACATTCCCCTTTAGTGCATCAGCAAAGGACGTTTTCATGGCATCATTTTCCATATTCAGCTCCTGGAACTCTTTTCTGAACTGTTCAATGTTTTCCTTAATCTGAACATTCCAAGCAGCAATCTCGTCTCTCTCAGAAGAGAGCAGTGAACTAACATCTAATTCCTTTAGGTTGTCATTTAGCTGTTTGTGTTTATCTTCTTGTTTAGAAATTCTAGATTCTAGTTGACTCTTTTCCCCTTCCAGCTTCTTTATTCTTTTTTCTAGTTCCTTTCTCTCCTGCCCTTGTGCTTTATTTGCTTCCTCCAAAGATCTTATTTGTTCTCTGAGTGTTTCATTCTCTTTCATTTCTCCATCCATATTCCGAATTTTTTCATCAAGGCTTGTAACCATTTCCTCTAACTTCTTGATTCTCTGTTTAAGTCCTCTGATGACTACCCCTTCTCCCGACCCATGGGTGGGAGAGGTTTGGGACAGAGATGGCTTCATTTTTATGTTCTCCCTCTCACAGAATATACTAATTTACCTTCACACAGAATTTTTATATCTCCATATAAGTGCTATTTAGTGACTCAGTTTGTCTCCTTTCTGGTAACACACATCTTAACTTAAAAACTTGACCATGGTAATTTAAGTATAAAAAGAAAAAGAAAAACAAAAGTCAAACCTGAAGGAAAATTCGTGTGTGTGTGTGTGTGTGTGTGTGTGTGTGTGTGTGTGTGTGTGATTACCTAATTGTGATTACCTAATTGTGTTTACGGGAAAGAGCCCAAAACTCGTATCTTCCCGTCTCCATTTTATACTTTGTGTGTGTGTGTGTGTGTGTGTGTGTGTGTGTGTGTGTGTGTGTGTAGAGAGAGAGAGAGAGAGAGAGAGAGAGAGAGAGAGAGAGAGAGAGAGAGAGAGAGAGAGAGAGAGAGAGAGAGAGAGAGCTTAGTGGTAGTCTTTCATATTCCTCAGCATCTCTTTGTGTCAGTTATTAAGCCAAAATTGTCCTATCCTTTACTTGTCTTATTTATCTTATCCAATCAGCAGTAAAAGAAGAAGAAAATCCTCCCCAAGTTGACTTGAATGGCTTGTAAGATTCTCACAAAAACATATGTTACGGACATTTAATATAGGGATTTCCGAACATTCTCTCTCTCTCTCTCTCTCTCTCTCTCTCTCTCTCTCTCTCTCTCTCTCTCTCTCTCTCTCTCTCTCTCTCTCTCTCTCTCTCTCTCTCTCTCTCCTCTCTCTCTCTCTCTCTCTCTCTTATTATTTACATATGTAGCCTATGCTTTCTCCATACTTTCTATCTATCTATCTCTCTATCTATCTATCTATCAGTCTGTCCATTTTATCCAGCAATATTTATACATATCTCTCGATCTATGGCCCTTTTCATCTAATATCCAAATGATTCAAAAATGCCCCTCTTACTG
The DNA here is from genome assembly GCA_037179515.1 of Halocaridina rubra. Lineage (NCBI taxonomy): Eukaryota > Metazoa > Arthropoda > Malacostraca > Decapoda > Atyidae > Halocaridina > Halocaridina rubra. Next base: position 4,934 of record JAXCGZ010004351.1, read on the forward strand.
TATGTAGAGTCCTTAGCAATGAGAGAAACTTTGACCTAATCTGACCTAAAATAATCTGCATAGCGCTTATATTATATGAATGTAAATACTTTGTCTAATGAAGGTCTCCCCTGCCACAGATAAACACAAGCAAAAAGAAGAAATCTTAATTCTTTAATTTTGGTACTAAAATTATAGTTATTTAGTTCTTAGCTTGCTGTTGAGTTTGAACTTATGAAATGCTTTTACAGATATCAGTGAACCAGATTTTGATATTTATTTTAATGTAGATTGAGGTTTGATATTGCTACATTTCTCCATAGAGGACGATTAGAGATCTAAAGAAAGTAATGAAAATAATGACAACGACTACAACAATAGCAGCAGCAGCAGCAACAGCAGCAGCAACAACAACAACAACAATAACATCAACAATAACAATAATAATAATAATAATAATAATAATAATAATAATAATAATAATAATAATAATAATAATAATAATAATAATAATAATAATAATAATGATAATAATAATAATCACAATAATAATAATAATAATAATAATAATAATAATAATAATAATAATAATAATAATAATAATAATAATAATAATAATAATAATAATAATAATATGATAATACAGACATACATACATACATACAGACAGACATACATACATACATACATAGATATACACATGCCTCATTCCCCCTTGTAAGGGGGGTGGCCGAGCCAAAAAACATGCGTTCACCACGATCCACACACACCTCAACCACTCCTCTCAGCTCCCTGAGGATAAAGGGTTGCCACATTTCCCCCCCCTTCCACTCTGCTTGGGTCATCCACAAGGTAGGCAGGCAAGGATATTCTACAATGAGGCCCGACAGCCGCAGCTGGTTTACCCCCACCACTTCATCACATGGCAACTCCCCTCATACCCGTCCACCACAGTTCACTGAGCTAGCATTTGCGAAAAATCCCTTTGGGTCGCTTGCAATCTTTCTCCACTCATTCCTATCTCTTGCAAGCACTCTTCTCTGTTCCACTGACATTCCATGTGCATTCAGTTCTTTTTTCAAGCCATCCATCCATGTCACTATAGATCTCCCTTTTGACCTAACTCCAATCACTTCTGCACTCCACACTCTCTCCACTATTCATTCATCACTCATCCTTTCCATGTGTCCAAACCATCTCAACACTCTGATTTAACCTATTCGACAGCTTCATTCCAAAACCCGTTCTTTGCCTGACATCCCCATTTCTTACTCTGTCTATTCTAGATACACCAATCATAACTCTCAAACACCTCATATCCATTACATTCAGCTTGCTCCTTTCATCCTCTCTTGCATTCCAAGTCTCTGCTCCATACAATGCTATCAGCACAATCGCACCTTCATATATCCTTCTCTATATATTCATTCCCAAATATCTATTTCTCGTTACACTTTTCAATCCACCTAGATATATACTTGCTTCCTTCACTCTGTGATTTACCTCTACATCCACTCGTCCACTTCTTGACACATGCGACTCCAGATACTTAAAACTCTCAACTTTCTCAAGCAAATCCCCATTCACACCTACATTTAATCAGCCAACATTAACTCTCCTCGTGCATTTCGTGACTTTACTTTTACCAATATTCATATATGCAGCTTCCTTCTTTAGCATACACTAATTAACTCAGTCATCAAATTATTCAATTCATTTTCAGTATCAGCCACCAGTGCAATATCATCTGCAAATAGCAACTGACTCAATTTCTACAGCCTTCTATCCTCACCCACTAGTTCCAAGCCTCTGTCTAATACTTTTTCATTTATTTCCCTTACCACTCTATCTAAATACACATTAAACAACAATGGCGACATTAAACAACTTGATGTAACCCTACATTCACCTCAAAAAGATCACTCATACCATTCCCAATTCTCACGCATGCTTTACTATTCATGTAAAAACTCTTCACTGCATTCAACAAAGTTCCACTTATTCCATGCAGTCGCAACACCCTCCACAACCCCTCTCTATTTACCCTGTCATACACTGTCTTTTAATCCATAAAGGCCCAAAAAGTGTCCCTACCTTTCTCCAAGAACTTCTCACACACCTGTCTTACCACAAACACATGATCCACACATCCTCTTCCTCTCTTGAACCCATGCTGTTCTTCCCCTATCAATCTCTCAATGTCTTTCCTAATTCTCTCGATTAACACTATTCCATATACCTTACCAACTACACTCAATTAACTAATTCTTCTAAAACTACACTTAGACTCACCACCCTTCCCTTTGTGAAGTGGAACTACACATGCACTCCTCCAATCCCGCGACCCTCCCTTTCCTGAAACATATTTTCTACAACCTAACCATCCATTCTACTAATGCCTCCCCACCTATTGACAAACAGTCAGCATGACACCCATCTATCCCTGGTGCTTTTCCTACTTTCGTTGATCTCAAGACCAAACGCACACCCTCATTTTTTATATCTCTATAATTCTCATCTCCTAACATTGGCATTCTCCATTCATTTTGCACAGCCACAATCTCTGCCTCTCTATCACGTTCCTCATT
>JAXCGZ010004351.1:12500-27500 GCA_037179515.1 Halocaridina rubra
GGATTACTTTACTCTATGGAGTGCCACAGTCCATCCTCCCGGCTCTTCCACAACCTGTGTCACTTCATAATGCCAACTCCCCTACTGCCCTTACCACAGGGCTACCTCTGTAAGATGCAGCCCCATGATAACAGCAGATGCCCATCAGAGCCGCGTTACAATCGCTCACCACTCATTCCTATTCCTAGCACGCTCACTTGCTTCCCTCACATCCATCCTCCTATCATTCAGGGCTCTCCTTACTCCATCTATCCACCCAAACCTAGGCCTCCTTCTAGCATTTCTCCCATCAACTTTCGCATTCATCACCTTTTTCAGCAGTCTCTCATCATTCATCCTCTCCACATTGCCAAACCATCTCAGAACATCCATATCTACTCTGGCTGCCAATTCTCTCCTCACACACAGTCTTGCTCTCACCACTTCATTCCTAACCCTATCCAACCGAGATACACCAATCATACTCCTCAGGCATTTCATCTCAAACACATATAGTTTCTGTCTCTCACTTACTTTCAAACCCCATAACTTTGACCCATACATCACAGTTGGCACAACCACTTTCTCATGCAAAACTTTCTTAACAATCATTTCCAACCCTCTATTCTTCATCACTCCTTTCAATGCACCCAACACTTTGCATCAATTATTCACTCTGCGACACATATTTGCTTCTACTCCACCATTTCCAGCTTTAACCGAGTCTAAATACTTACACTGATTAACTTCCTCAAGTGTCTCTCCATTCAACATAACATTCAATCCAGCACCATCCTCATTTCTTGTACACCTCATAACCTTACTCTTTCCCACATTCATTCGCAACTTCCTTCTCTCACACACCATACCAAATTTTGACACTAACTGACACAGCTTCTCCTCTGAGTCTGTCTCCACCACAAACAGCAACTTATTCAACTCCCACTAGTTATCATCCCCATCTACCATTCTCAAACCTCGACCACGCACTCGCTCATTCATCTCTCTTACAACTCCATCAATATACAAACTGAACAGCCATGATGACATCACACATCCCTGTCTCAGTCCCACACTCACAGAAAACCAATCACTCACTTCATCCCTTACCCTAATACAAGCTCTACTGCCCTCATACTAATTCTTCACTGCTACCATCAATTCCATATAACCTCAAAACATTCCACATTGCCTATCTATCACTCAATCATACGCTTTCTCCAGATGCAAAAATGCAAAATACACATCCTTACCCTTTGCTAAATATTTCTCACATAACTGCCACACTATAAAAATATCATTTATACAACCTCTACCTCTCCTGAAAACACTCTGCATTTCTGTGATCACATTTTCTGTCTTATCCCTAAGCCTATTTATCAGTAGCCTACCATGCACTTTTCCTACCACACTCAACACACTTTTTCCCCTAAAATTACTGCATTCATACACATCTCCATTACCTTTGCATAGGGGCACTATACAAGCAATCACCTATTCCACTGGCACCATTGACAACATAAAGCATATATTAATCACTCTCACTATCCATTCCAATGCAGTCACACCCCCTTCTTTCAACATCTCCACTCTCACACTATCCATTCCAGGTGCTTTACCTGCTTTCGTTTCATCCAATACCCTTTCCCCCTCCTCTCTTCTAATCTCTCATTTTCATCTCCCATTACTGGCACTTGAACATCCCCCACTGCCACTATAGCTGCCTCTCTCTCTTCCTCGACATTCAGCAAGCACTCAAAATATTCTGCCCATCTTTTCCTTGCATTGTTCCCTCTTAACATCTGTCCATTCACATCTTTCACTGTCTCTTCCATCCTCAATCCACCCTTCATTACTAACTTCACTTCTTTCAAGAACTTCTTTTTATTGTTCTCATATGACCTACTAAAATCCTGTCCCCACCTAAAATTTGCATATCTCTCTTCTTGCTCTACCTTCAGCTTGTTTTCCACATTTTTCTCCCTATATCTTTCATGCTTCTTCCTACTGTTACACTGCAGCCATTCCTCAAAAGCCCTCTTTTTCTCTTCCACCTTCATTCTCACCACTTCATTCCACCACTTGCTGCCCCTCCTCATGCCACCTCCAACAAACCTCTTTTCACACACATCACTTGCATGTCCCATAAAACCTTCTTTCATCAACCCCAATTTCTCCTCTAACTCCCCAACTTCTCTTTCTTTCACCCTGTCAAGTGCCATTTTCAACTTGTCCTGATATTCCTGTCTCTTTTCTGACTTTTTCAACTCTTCAACCTTCACCACTTCCCTTCTACATCCCCCCACTCTTTTTGCTTCAACCAAAAAATGATCAGACATCCCGGCAGCCACACCCCTAATTGCATGCACATCTTTCACTCTACCAATCATTGATTTTGCTACCAACACATAATCCATCAATGCTCTTTCTTTCACTCTTCCATTTGCCACTCTCATCCATGTATACTTATTTATTAACTTCTTCTTAAATAAACTATTACCTATCACCAACTCTTGCTCCACACATATATCTAACAATCTCTGGCCACTCTCATTCCCACCTGGTACCCCATACTTTCCTACAACTCCTTCTACCTCTCCATCACCCATTCTGGCATTCAAGTCACCCAACACAACTACATAATTCCTTCTACTCAGACCATCCACACTCCTAGTTAACTCACTCCAGAATTCATCCCACTCTTCCTCACTTCTCTCACATCCTGGCCCATATGAACTAACAAAATGCCCAACATTCCATATCCATCCTAACTCTCATTCACATTAGCCTAGATGACACTTCTTTCCATTCTACTACCCTATTTACCATCTATTCACGAGCAATAATGCCACTCCTTCTCTCGCTCTCCCCTTTTAAACCCCAGACACCCTACTTGTCACCTCTCCAAATGCCACTTCTCATTTTAAATTCATCTTCGTCTCAAACAACGCCAATACACCCATCCTCCTCCTACCAAGCATAAATCCAATCTCATATCTTTTGCTCTCTATCATACTACACCCACGCACATTTAAGCACCCCACAACTAGAGTTTGGGGAGAAGTTACTCTCCCCTCTACTCTCCTTCTTCTTTGACGTCTCACGGGAGGTTAATACAAAGGGGGGATTCCCAGTCCCCTCATCCCATCCACTTTTGGTCGCCTCTTACGACACACAGGGAATACGTTGGGGCTATTCTTTGATGTTGGAGACGAACATGTTGCTATCTGAAGACAAACATGAATTCGGAATGAATTATTAACTGAAACTGTATTCCTCATGATAGCAAATAAGTTTTACAGTAATATAGATAAGAACAAATTATCTCTGCTTATGTTATTAGAGTTATGGAAAACCTTTGACAACACACATTTTGAAATTCTTATTAATAATTGCATTAAATGAAGTAAAGATCCGACATGCTTTAGAGAGTATTTATCAAATTCAAAAGATCCATGCCACAGTAAATCACTATACATATCTCAGAAAATGTATATTTGGTGTTCCCCAGGGATCAATGCTCTGTCCAATCCTTTTCTTTACTTATGTGAATGATACATCTACCTTAATATCCAAATGTATAGTAGTAAAGTAAGCAGATGACACTCAGCTACTTCTTAATAGTGATACATATAATCTTCAGAAAGCATTAGTAGCGGAAAAAAAGTTTTGTTGAGAGTTAAAATTAATCTCCAAAAACTGGGCAGATTATCGAATTTGATACACAAAGCGTTTCTTCGGGTCAAGGCATCAAATAGCACAAATTCCAGATAATTTAAAATTTTGTTCTTAAGACAATAGAATCAAACAGGAAAACGGTAAAAAATCTAGGAATAAGTTTTGATTGATATGTATTTTTTATGAGTGTGACACCGGGACAGGCAAAAATTGCCCTAATAAGACCCGGGAACTAAGAAAACATTAAGACGAAGAAAAAATAACAGATTAAGGAAAAGACAAGCTGAAAGGATATTTGAAGTATTAAGGATCTCGAGACATGGCAGGATTAGACCCTGAGTTGATGATAGATTCGCTTTTCGAAGGAAGATAGGCGATATGAATTAGGAAAGACAGGAGAAGGAAGAGATTTCAGAATCTGGAGGTGGGTGGGAAGAAGGAGTCGCTGGACCAACAAATTCGCGAGCTACATATCTCCACATAGTACCTGTGAGACAAGGCCACTTGGTGAGTTTTACGCTCCTCAGCATAGGAGGAAGGATGCAACACGCCAACTCACCAGAGCAGCAATGGATGTAGTAGCGAAAGTAAAGAGAAATGGATGATACCTTACAGTGAAGAGAAAGAGAATCCAGATTAAAAGTAAGAGAAGAGTCATTGATGAGTCTGATTACCTTAGATTAAACCTTATCAGTGAGGTAAGTATAAGAAGAATCACCGCAGATAAGCATGCAGTATTCTAAGCAGGGGCATATAAGACTATTATAGATCTTAAGTAACAGGAAATATGAAAAGGAACGAAGAAAATGAAACAGAAACTCCAATCTTTTGAATACAGAATTAGAATTTAGATTATGTGAATTCTTCTAGACAAGTTAGAGGCTATCTGGGTTCATAATAACTAACTAGAATTAAGAGGGTAAATTTCGTTAGTTCCGAAAACAATAGGGCTATAAGGAGGAGAAGGAGATAAAGAGACAGCCAAACACTGTGTCATGGAGGCATTAAATATAACTCAATTTTTGGTGACCTACTCAGATACTCTCTGCAAATCGGACTTGAGAGTAGTAGAAAGAGTGATATGAGACTGATTACGAAGTAGCAGCTGAAGGTTGTGAAAAGAAGGCAAAGGAAAAATGAAGGGTAAAATTGTTGGCAAAGGCCTGGAGAATAGAGAAGGATTAGGACTGAAGAAGATTGTTGATGTAGAGAAGGAACAGAGAAGGTGAAAGAATGGAGCCCTGTAAAACATCATTGGTCACATTGAAGTAGCTAGATTTTGTGCCGTCAACAACTACAAACATAAAAGAGAACAAAGAGAAGAGGTAAAGTCATAAGCAGGATCCTGGATAACAGAGCCATGTGCCAGATGCTGCCAAAAGCCTTAGAGGCATCAAGGGCAACGCCAAAGAAATTACCATAGTACCTCAGAGGATATAACCATATAGGAGTAAGATAGCCTAATAGGACAGTAAGTCACCTGTGGATCTTGCCTGGCTGAAGCCTTACTGGTGATCGGAGATAACCGAGTTAGAGTTAAGACATTTCAGGAAGTGAGAATTGAGCAAAGTTCCAAAATAAAACGGCAGTGTTCAGGAACCTTGTCATCTGCAAACTTCTTAAGAAACATTACAGGTACACTATCGGGTATGGATGCCTTATTTGTCTATAGAGTGCGAAGAACCGTATGGACTTTGCATGAAGGAAGAAAAAGGGAAGCATAAGGTTGGAGAGGGGTAAAGTACGAGAAACATGTGAGCTGGAATTGCTTTCAAAAGAGTTGGTAGAATTATGAGGGCAAAGAGAGTGGTTTTGTCAGTGGGAGAGTAAGCTGTAGAACCATCTGAACGAATGGGAGGGGAAAAGCTTGAGGTGCAGAGGTTTTAGGAGAGATTTTCTTTTTCTTTTTACTTTTCATGATTACAACACCAGGACGGGTAAAAAAAATTATTCTCATCAGGCCTTGGCGCAAAGAAAACATAAAACAAATAGACACAGAGATTGGGAGTGTAGTGACTTGTCAGATGTGAGGGGCTAATAAGAGATGTGTATCGAATATGAAAAAAATATTCGGTGTATATATAATCATAGAAAAATAACATAACTGAAGGAAGACTTAATATCGAGCTGTTCTGGACAGTCCCATTTAAGTTCAAAAGACCTTCCGCTGTAGTTTCACAATGGGCGGTTGGTGCCATGGGCAACTTACTACATGGCTGAGAACCAAAAACATTTATCAGTGTAAGAGGAATTAAGGTCATAAAATTAAAATGGAAGATTTCTAGACCTTCAAATCTGAGCAATGAAGTGATTTCTAGTTGCAATAAAATAGAGCAAGTTAAATCAGAATGTGTGGCTTGGTACAACCAGCATACTCAATCCCTGGCCTGAATAGCCATAGAGTTGGCACGGTCAAACCAAGTATTAGGGTGAGAAAACGTTTTCATAAAGGAGGGGATGAACACCATTACTAAGGTATACAATGAAGTCCCCAATATAGAAAACTCAGTATGTAGGTGAGAAGATAGCAAGGACTCATGACAATAGGACAGATATTCAAAGGAAGACACAAAGTCAGTGGAATTAATAGAGCAGTAGCAGAAGCAAAGAAATGTAGTGGTAGTAGAGAGATAGATCTTCAGCAAAGAATATCAAAGTCCAATGTGATGTTGATTCTCATATAAGCAAAATCTGCAAGAAGGTAACGGAATCTGTATTGTACTTATCACGAATAAAAGATAATATTTAGACTACTACTCGATAATAGTAGTTCAGTCAGTAGCTCTATCTTAGTTACATTTATGCCACTGGTATTGGGGCCTCTTGTTGACCCATGACTGCTCATGATAGGTTTTTCCATGCTGTCATATCATGAGCTAGGATCATCCAGTCTTCAGGTTTCACTTGTCTCCTCCAGAAAAATCTGTCATTCGTTTCTTGGTCTCCCCACTGGTCTATGTCCATCTATATGTGCCAAGATTTAGATATGCTCTCCTCCTGCATTCTTGCTATATGTCCTGCCTATTATAATTGTCTGCCATTGACAACCTGAATTATGTGGGGCTGCTTTGTTTTATCTCTCAACTCCCAATTATGATATCTTCTCCATTTCTGTTTTATGGTCATAGGCTGGTCCTGTTATTATTTCTATTACATTATTTTTAAGGACTTCGAATCTTTTCTCTTGTTCTTTATTTAATATCCATGATTTACAGCCACACATTAGGATAGGTCTTATGATTGTTGTAGACCCTCAGTTTTGTCTTCTCCAATATGAATCTTCTCATGAGGAATGTCATTAGAGTGAACAAGCATCTGTTAGCCACTGAAGTTCATTTACTGATTTCCTCGTTCATTTTACTCTTTTTTGCAATAGTCATGCTCAAGTATCTGAAGGCCTCTACCACTTTGATTATCATACCATCAATGTTGACATTTCCATTCAGTTCCGTTCATCTAGCTATCTCCATTATTTTTTTTTTTATTTATCCCCAGACCCAAGTTTTCTGCAGCCTCTCTAAAAATACTTATTAGCCTTTCAGTATCCCTCAAATCCTCTGTTATTATATCAATGTCATCTGCATAACCCAGGCAGTTGACTGTCACTTCTCTAAACCTTATTATTGCTGGCCTGTTTGTAATTCATATTGTCACTTTTTCCATGATGATATTAAACATGAAGGGAGATAGTTTACAACTCTGATTCAAACCTGTGTAAATCTCTACTGGTGTTGACACTTTTTTCATATATAGTACAGCATGTTATATTTTTAAAGCAGGCCTGGGTGACAATGATAAGTTTATCTGGTATACCCATTGCCCTCATAATGCTCCACATTGACTGTCGATGTATGCTATCATATGTCTGCTTGAAATCCAAATACATGTGCATTGTGAATAACTGGTCAATTATTGAGCTTCCTTTCCTGAGCCCAGCTTGATATTCCCCATTTATACTTTCTTCATATGGTCTCATTTTGTCGTAGATAGTGATTGTTAATATTTTGTATGCAGTGAAAAGTAGATCTATCCCTCTTAAGTGGTGCCTGTAATATTCCTTCTTCCCATCTATTCAGTATAAAATCTGCTCTCCATATAGCTGTTGTTAGGTCGAAGATTTACTCTTCAAAGATGTCTCTCCCATATTTCCAAATTTCAGCTGGAATTTTATCTCTCCATGGGTTTCTGTTAATTTTCAATCACTTAATTGTCTTTCGTACATTATCTCTCGTCGGTGCTACAATTTTTATTTTTTTGGGCAAAAGAAATTGTTTGCTCTGAAGATTTGTCGTGACCAAGGTGATTTAGTAATTCCTCAAAATATGTCCACCAGTTTTCTAGTATTTTCTCTTCATCCATTATAATTTATCCGTTTACTCCTCTGAGTATATTGGGCCTTGCTTAATATCCTTTTTTTTTTTTTTTTTTACTCCTTGATCGTGATGCATGCTGGTCCCTCCCTCTCTTGGCTTTTCCAATCTCATCAAGATATTTATAAAGAGCTTGCTCTCTTTTCTTATCACTGTGTCAGCCTCTCATCTCTCCTGTCTCTCCAACTCCCAAAGTTCCCCCTCCCCTAGGCTTTGTAAGAGTTGCTTTCTAGATTTTTCCCATTCTCAGCTACTTTCTTACATTCTTCAATAAACCATTTATTTCTTCTATGCTCTTGTATATATCCAGTTACCTATTCTGGCAATTCCTTGACTGTTTTTTATATATCGCTCCATTTAGCTCTAATAATGTCTATTCCCTCTCTTTCTCATGTTCATATCATACTAAAGATTTGGAACCTATTAGTAGGTTTCACTGAAACTCGTGTCTTATATTCTCTTCCTTCAGTCTTTCCAAATCAAAACGTTTAATCTTCTCCACTGGTCTTGAATTTTCTAACTTCAGTTTAGCATTTATATTGGCACGTGTTAGGTAGTGATAGTGTCACAGCCAGCACCTCTAAAGCTTATATCTTCCAAGGTTCTTCAGTGTTTCCTGTTTATCAGTATATGGTCTATTTGATTAGATGTTCTATTATGTGGGGATCTCTATGTTTGTTTGTGTATCCCTTTGAGTGGAAAGAGACTTCTTTCACTTGCCATATAATTTCTTATAGCAGAGGATATTAGTCTTAACTCTTTATCATTGGATCCATTGTGTAAACTTTCCTTATTTATTGCTGGTGTGAATGCATCCATTTTATCTGCCAACTTTTGCATTTAAGTCTCCCATTATCAGTATTTTAACGTGCCTCGGAATGCTGTTTCTTGTCTGTTGTAAGATATCGTAGAATTCATCCTTGTCTGCATCTGTGCTATCTTTCATTGGGGCATATGCACATTTAATTGTTGTCTTGAACCATTTACAATTTAATCTTATTTTCTTCAATCTCCCATTGACTGGTTGAACTTCTCATTGAACCTTCCTTGCTTTGTCAGACAAGCAAATACCAACCCCTTGTGGGTTTATTTTATCTGACCCTCAGTTATACAGAATATAGTACTGATTTATTGCACATTCTCCATAATTGGCCATTTTACTTCCTGTAACAACGTTATATCTATATAAAATCTATTTAGCTCTATTACCGTTGATTTAGCTTAGCGAACTCTAAATAGAATTTTGATAGTTCAAGTTTCCATTCTCAAAGAAGTTTTCCACGAGATTTGTTCAATTCCTCGCCTGTCGTCAATGATGTGTCTGACCGTTATCCTATCTTGGGATTCTGCAACGATAAGAGGCTTTACAGGGTAGGGGTGTCAACCCAATGGCCAACCCTCCCCAGTTTACCAGGGTTTAGGACAGGGATATAAATTATGCAAGCATGACTCTTAATCACGTTAATTATTGCGCACCTATAGGAGTAGCGACTCCGTTTAGCAGAGTGCAAAGAGTTAAAAAATTTTGCTATTCGGGTTGCCTTAGGAAGAACAGGGAATTATAACCACATTACACAAGCGCTAAAAAACTTGTATGCTGCAGTTAGAAAGTGAGATCGCCTTTGCAATGGCACTGTATTTGTAGTAGAGATATTAAACCAAACTGGCTGTTCAATATGCCAACCTTCATTTGCAAGAAAGGGTTTGTTACAACACAAATCACTAATCGCTTTGTTCCTAGGATGTTATGGCAAGAAGAAAAACACTATGGAAAACATTTCAGGAGCGTTAAAGATGGATCCTCCTTCCACACACTTTTTCAGGACTTAATTTAGCACTAGCTAGTTAAATTATTTATTTTGTAACTCTACATAATCGTGTTTCAATTTTTTGGAACAATTTTTCAAATAATCTATAAGTGCATATTATTCATGCATAAGCATTAGATACTGCTATTGTCATTATTATTATTATTTGTACCATGATAGTAACGATGAGGATGATAAAAGTAATATCAATTATTATTATTATTATTATTATTATTATTATTATTATTATTATTATTATTATTATTATTATTATTATTATTATTATTATTATTATTTTTATTATTATCATTATTGTTATTATTATTATTATTATTATTATTATTATTATTATTATTATTATTATTATTATTATTATTGTTATTATTATTATTATTATTATTATTATTATTGTAGTTGCTGTTGAAATGTTGTTTTTGTTGTTGTTGTATTTTGCTGCTGCTGTTGTTGTTGTTGTTGTTGTTACTATTATTATCATTATTATGAGGGAGGGGGTTAAGAATACGTTCTCCGTGTTCCCTTGCGTGTCGTAAAGGTCAACTTAATGGGGCGAAGCAAGGGGGCAGGGAATCCCCTCCTCTGTATTTTACTTCCTACGAATAGCCAAGAGATGTGGGGGTATTCTAGCAGGGAAGACCCAGCCAGATCCCTAGTAATTGGGTCTCTGAATGTGCGTGGTTGTGGTGTAAATGAAAGTAAGAGGGAGGTGATAGGGAGTATGCTTGTGGAGAGAAAGATAAATGTACTTGCAATGAACGACACTAAGATAAAAGGCAATGGTGAGGTGACATTTGGGAGAGAGGTAGGTAGGGTGTCTGGAGTTGAGAGGGGCAGAGGAAGAGAGGGAGTGGCTCTGTTATTAAGAGAAGAGATAAGTAAGTGTGTGGTAGAATGGGAGGAAGTATTTTCTCGAATAATTTTTGCTAAAATGAGGCTGGGATGCGAGGCTTGGGCGTTTGTGAGTGCATATGACCCTGGAAGTGAAAAAAGTGAGAAAGAAAGAGAAGAATTTTGGATGATATTGAACGAGTGTTTGGAAGACTTGGTAATGAATGTGAATGTGGTGTTGATGGGTGATTTGAATGCTAGAGAAGTGTGGAGTACCTGGTAGGAATGAGAGAGAGATGTTAGATATCTAATACTGTATTTAAAAAGAAGGATGTGCACAAGTATACATGGGTCAGAGTGGATAATGGAAGAGTAGTTGACAGAACATTAATGTATTATGTTGTGGAGAACAGGAGGGTGATTGAAAGAGTATTAGATGTGAATGTACTGAGAGGAGCTAGCGGTGGAATATCTGATAATTATTCAGTAGAAAGTAGAGTGGGAGTGGGAGAAAAGTAGATAAAAAGAGGACACAGGAGAAGAAGAGAGGTACTAAATGTGAATGAGTTGTAGAAAGACTGAGTATAAGGCTTGTGTGAGAAATGTGTGGAATATAGTGAAAAAAACGCGGAGAAGGGAGTGGAAGAAGAATGGGCTCTTTCAAGGAGGAAATTATGAAACTTGCCGAGGCAGTGTGTGGAAGGATACTAACTGGTGGAAGTAAAAGGAAAGGTAGTGAATGGTGGAATGAGCAGGTGAGTGCAGTAGTGGCTGAAAAGAAGTGGGCTTATGATGTATGGCTGCAGGTAGGTAATGTTAAGATGTATGAAAGATATTGTGCAAAGAGGAGGTTAGCAAAGCACGTGGTGAGGGAGGCAAAGAGAGAAGCGGATGTAAAGTGGGGCAGATGTTTAGCTGAAAATTTTTTAAAGAAATAAAAAGATGTTTTGGAAGGAAGTGAAAAGAGTAAGGAAAGATGAATGTGGTACGGAGAAAAGGGTGAAAGGAAGAGATAGGCAATTGCTAGTGGATGAAATAAAGGCTAGAGAGAGATGGGCTGAATATTTCATGAACCTGCTGAATGAGAATGATGATAGAGAGACAGAGATTGTGGCTGTGGAAAACGAATGGAGAATGCCAATGTTAGGAGATGAAAATGATAGAAATATAACAAAAGAGGAGGTATGTTTGGCATTGAGAGAAACGAAAGCAGGTAAAGCACCGAGGTAGATTTGTGTCATGCTGACTGTTTGTCAAAAGATGGAGAGGCATTAGTCGAATTATTGGTTAGGTTGTTGAATGTATGTTTCAGGAAAGGGAGGGTCCTAGTTAATTGGAGGAGTGTATATGTAGTTCCACTTTACAAAGGGAAGGGAGATAATTATGAGTGTAGTAGTTTTAGGGGAATTAGTTTGTTAAGTGTAGTTGGTAAGGTATATGGAAGAATGTTAATCGAGAGAATTAGGAAAAGTTCTGAGAGTTTGATTGGGGAAGAACAGTGTGGGTTCAGGAGAGGAAGAAGATATGTGGATCAGGTGTTTGTGGTAAGACAGGTGTGTGAGAAGTTCTTGGAGAAAGATAGGGACTATTTTTGGGACTTTATGTATTTAGAGAAAGCATATGACGGGGTAGATAGAGAGGGGTTGTGGAGGGTGTTGCGACTGTATGGAATAAGTGTAAGTTTGTTGAATGCGGTGTAGAGTTTTTACATGAATAGTTAAGCATGCGTGAGAGTTGGAAATGGAATGAATGATTGTTTTGAGGTGCATGTTGGGTTACGTCAAGATTGTGTAATGTCGCCATGGTTGTTTAATGTGTACATGAATGGAGTGGTAAAGGAAGTAAATGAAAAAGTAATAGATAGAGGCTTGGAACTAGTGGGTGAGGATGGAAGGTTGTGGAAATTGAGTCAGTTGCTATTTGCTGATGATACTGTACTGGTGGCTGATACTGAAAATTAATTGAATCATTTGGTGACTGAGTTTATTAGTGTATGTGTGAAAGAAGGAAGTTGCAGGTGAATATTGGTATAAGTAAAGTCATGAGAAGCACAAGGAGTGTTAATGTTGGCAGAATGAATGTAGGAGTGAATGGAGAGTTGCTTGAAGAAGTTGAGAGCTTTAAGTATCTGGGGTCACATGCATCAAGAAGTGGACGAGTGGATGTTGAGATAAATCACAGAGTGAAGGAAGTTAGTAAATGTCTAGGTGGATTGAAAAGTGTAATGAGAAATAGATATATGGAAATGAATGCAAAGAGAAGGATATATAAAAGTGTGATTGTGCCAACAGCATTGTATGGAGCAGAGACTTGGAATGCAAGAGAGGATGAAAGGAACATGTTGAATGTAATGGAGATGAGGTGTTTGAGATAAATGATTGGTGTAGCTAGAATAGATAGAGTAATAATTGGGGATGTCAGGCAAAGAACGGTTGTTGGATTGAAGCTGTCGGATAGGTTAGATCAGAGAGTGTTGAGATGGTTTGGACACAGGGAAAGGATGAGTGGTGAACGAAGATTGAAGAGAGTGTGGAGTGTAGAAGTGATTGGAGTTATGTCAAGAGGGAGACCCAGAATGAGATGGATGGATGGCATGAAAAGAACACTGAATGCACGTGGAATGTCAGTGGAACAGGGAAGAGTGCATGCAAGAGATAGGAATAAGTGGAGGAAGATTGTGTATATATGACGCAGCCCAAAGGGATTTCTCGCACCTGCTAGCTAAGTGAACTGTGGTGGACAGGTGTGAGGGGAGTTGCCATATGATGAAGCGGTGGGGGTAATCCAGCTGCATCTATCGGGTCTCATTGTAGAATATCCTTGCCTGCCTACCTTGTGGATGACCCAAGCAGGGTGAAAGGGGAGAGACGTGGCAACCCTTTATCCCCAAGCAGCTGAGAGGAGTGGTTGAGGTGTGTGTGGATCGTGGTGAATGCGTGTTTCTTGGCTCAACCACCCTCCTTACAAGGGGGCATGAGGGGTGTGTATATGTATATGAATATATTATTATTATTATTATTATTATTATTATTATTATTATTATTATTATTATTATTATTATTATTATTATTATTATTATTATTATTATTATTATTATTATTATTATTATTATTATTATTATTGAAATAACAAATGTAATGCAATTGCACAATGATATATGTTTCCAAATAATGTGAAGAGAAAACTGGAACTTCTACTGAAGTTACTCAAGAGGTATGCAGAGGGCATGACTGCACCTAGTCTGTGCTGATATGCCTACCTCTCTGCCACTGACCAGTGATCATCACACACATTTTATTCTTCTCCTCACTAAAGACTGAGTTTAATCAAATGACAGAACAAATGCTGCAATTAGCATTTATAAATATTTCCAAATACTCTACCTTCTACTGTCGAGACACATACCTGGGACATATAGAACAGGAGTCCATTGCTTAGTGCGTTGAGCCACAGAGGTGTAAAGAGAGAGAGATAACTGGAATTTGTAATGAAGTTAATTTATTCTTACATTAGGTATCACTGCACAACTGTACAGTCTTCTGGACATTTCAATTCAAATTAGACTGTCTCTGAGAATTTTGAGACTTCAAGAGATTTTGCTATTGCTTTCTTAATGCACAGACTATCTGGGTGCTATGATAAGAAGCAGAAAATAGCAATGTATTACAAAGTATTGTATACTAAAGCAAGGATTTGAAAATCATTGACAGTTACAGACAATTTTGGTAATGGGTGGGATCTATCGAGGTGAGGATGACTTGAACTTTCTTTATTTCCCATGGTACATATTCTCTTTCTCTCTTACTCTTTCCTCTTTTTTACTCCTTATAAAAGGGACAAGACTAACGTTTCCTTTCTCCCCTGTGCGTCGTTAAAGTCAACTAAGTGACACTAAAAGAGGGGACCGGAAGGCTTCCCCTTGTCGAATTTATCTCCCGCAAAGCATGTGAGAAACTCCACCCAAATGCCTAGTAATTGTGTTTTAAGTCAGACACCTTTTAAAAGAGGTAAGTACTAACTTTGTATACAGATAGATATATTACAGATCACTGAATAATAATTCAGGAAGCAGGATGCTACAACTCTATCATCCTCTATAAATTCATGACGAACTGTTAGAAGACTTGGAAACTATTTTTCATTCTTTCAGGTGAAAAAAAAAATAGAATAAAGAACACTGCAAAACCACTCCATGAGATTGTGCTCAAAGTCTTCTTCTCTCCCTTCATGAGGTCACTGTCATATTATGACCGGTCTAAGCTATTCCAGACATCAAAATCATATTCCAAACTATTCCTGACTCAGAAGATTCCAATCAA
>JAXCGZ010004351.1:30000-32500 GCA_037179515.1 Halocaridina rubra
AGAGAGAGAGAGAGAGAGAGAATATCACGAACTGTACAAATAAAATATAAATTCTCTCTCTCTCTCTCTCTCTCTCTCTCTCTCTCTCTCTCTCTCTCTCTCTCTCTCTCTCTCTCTCTCTCTCTCTCTCTCTCTCTCTCTCTCTCTCTCTCTCTCTTTTAACTAGCTTCTGCAATGATGCATCCCAAGTTAATTAGGCTTTTAGGTAATTAACAATGCAGAGTTTTAATTCTATTAATGTTAAAAAAGACAATTAACACTATTGCATGTATATTCACAGAGCCTTTTGCACTGGCAGAGGGTAAGTCTGTAGCTCCCCATCTTCGAGTTATTTTGAATTCCTAGATATATTAACCAAATGATTTTTATTACATATAATCTTGTTCGAGTTCTGCTTGAGGGTTTTGAAAGAAGAAGAAGAAGAAGAAGAAGAAGAAGAAGAAGAAGAAGAAGAAGAAGAAGAAGAAGAAGAAGAAGAAGAAGAAGAAGAGAAGAAGAAGAAGAAGAAGAAGAAGAAGAAGAAGAAGAAGAAGAAGAAATTAGAGAAGGAGGAGAAGGAGGAGGAGGATGCAGATATAATGAAGAAGAAGAAGAAGAAGAAGAAGAAGAAGAAGAAGAAGAAGAAGAAGAAGAAGAAGAAGAAGAAGAAGAAGAAGAAGAAGAAGAAGAAGAAGAAGAAGAAGAAGAAGAAGAAGAAGAAGAAGAAGAAGAAGAAGAAGAAGAAGAAGATTAGAAGAAGAGATGAGAGAAGGAGGAGGAGGATGAAGATATAATGAAGAAGAAGAAGAAGAAGAAGAAGAAGAAGAAGAAAAACAAAAGAAGAAGAAGAAGAAGAAGAAGAAGAAGAAGAAGAAGAAGAAGAAGAAGAAGAAGAAGAAGAAGAAGAAGAAGAAGAAGAAGAAGAAGAAGAAGAAATTAGAGAAGGAGGAGAAGGAGGAGGAGGATGAAGGTATAATGAAGAAGAAGAAGAAGAAGAAGAAGAAGAAGAAAAAAAAGAAGAAGAAGAAGAAGAAGAAGAAGAAGAAGAAGAAGAAGAAGAAGAAGAAGAAGAAGAAGAAGAAGAAGAAGAAGAAGAAGAAGAAGAAGAAGAAGAAGAAGAAGAAGAAGAAGAAGAAGAAGAAGACATAGTAAAAGCAAAAAATAAAGAAAGAGGAGGAGGAGGAGGAGAATAATTAGAAGAAAACATAGGAAAAGCAGAAGATTACGAAAGAAAAGGAGGAGTGGTGGCAGGAGGATGAGGTGGAGGAGGAGGAGGAGGAGAAGACATAGTAGAAGTAGAAGAAGAAGGGGGAGGAGGAGGAGATTGACTTCACAATTCATTATTATGAAAAGGAGTGAATAACAAGATTAAAAAACCGAAAATAATGATGGAGAATTTATAAAAACATTGGTAACGAAAAGATATAGACTGAAAACGGAGTCGAAAAACTAGGACAGAAATGAAATAAAATTTATTATAATTGCAATAGTAATAATAATAATAATAATATTAAATATAATAATAATAATAATAATAATAATAATAATAATAATAATAATAATAATAATAATAATAATAATAATAATAATAATAATATAATAGCATAATAATAATAATAATAATAATAATAATAATAATAATAATAATAATAATAATAATAATAATAATAATAGTAATAATAATAATAACAATAATAATAATAATAATAATAATAATAATAATAATAATGATAATAATAATAATAATAATAATAATAATAATAATAATAATAATAATAATAATAATAATAATAATAAAAATAATAAAAATAATAATAATAATAATAATAATAATAATAATAATAATAATAATAATAATAATAATAATAATAATATTGATAATAATATATAATAATAATAATAATAATAATAATAATAATAATAATAATAATAATAATAATAATAATAATAATAATAATAATAATAATGATAATAATAATAATAATAATAATAATAAAATAATAGATATAATATATATATCCGCATACATAGCTCCATTCCCCTTAGTAGGGGGGTGGCCGAGCCAAGAAAATAGCATTCACCACTATCCACACATTCCTCATACACTCCTCCTAGCTCCTCGGTTATAAAGGGTTGCCACATTTCAACTCCCATACCACCCTGCTTCGATCAGCCACAAAGTAGGAGGGCAAGGATATTCTACACTGTGGCCCGACATCCGCCGCTGGTTTATCCCACCGATCCATCACATGACAACTCCCTTAACAGCTGTCCATCACAGTTCAGTATGCTAGCAGGTGCAAAAAATCCCTTTTGCCTCTGTCACCTATACACAATCTTCCTCCTCTCATTTCTATCTGTTGCGTGCTCTCCTTCCTGCTCCGCTTAGACTCCATGTGCATGCAGTGCTCTTTTCACCCCATTCATCCATCTAATTCTAGGCCTTCCCTTTGACCTTATTTCAACCACTTCCACAGTCCACAATCTCATTGCTATTTGTTCATCACTCATGCTGTCCATG
>JAXCGZ010004351.1:40000-45000 GCA_037179515.1 Halocaridina rubra
ATTATAATTAATTAGTTATTATCATCCTCTCTTGCATTTCAACTCTCTGTTCCATAAAATGCATTCAACCCTTTGACACCTGCATATATACTTCTTTTTACATTCTTTCCTATATACCTATTTCTCATCACTCTTTTCATCCAACCTAGACATTTAATTGCGTCCTTCACTTTTTGACTTGCCTCTGCATCTACTTGTCCATTCCCTGCCACATGATACCCCACATATATAAAACATCATCTAGCACCTCCCATTCAATATCATATTCGATCTGCCAACATGAGGATTCTTCGTACATTTTGTGACTTCACTTTTGCCATTATTACACAACCTTGATGCAACCCAATATTCACCCTAAACCAAACACTCATACCATTCCCAACTTAAACACATAATCCACTAATGATGCTAAAAGTCTTGGTGGCATTCAGCAAAAATCCACTTATTCCATACAATGGCAATTCACTCCACAACACCTCTCTAACAGAACTGTCATACGTTTTTTCCAGGTTCATAAAAGCTCAAAACGTTACATGATCTAAAACCTCTCATTCACTCTCATATTCGATCTGCCAACTTTAACATGCCTCATACATTTCGTGGATTTACTTCTACCAATATTAGGCAACCTTGACCCAACCACACATTCAGCCTTATTTACTAATCATGTAAAAAGCCTTTCCACATTCAGCCAACTTCCACTTTTTCCATGCAATCGCAATACACTCCACAACGCCTCTCAAAAAGTCTTTTCATAATCTTTTTACAGGTCCATAAAAGACCAAAAAGTGTCCTTACCTTTCTCTATGAACTCCTTACACACCTGTCCTAACACAAACACCTGATCAACGCACGCTCTTGACAAGCATTCTACATGACACCCATCTATCCCTGTTGCTTTAGCTATTTTCATTACTCTCAGTGCCATTTGTACATTCTCTTTTGTTATTTCCCTATCACTTCCCTCACCTAACAATCGCGTATTCCATTCATTCCCCACAGCCAAAATTTCTGCCTCTCTATCAACTTCCTCATTTAGAATATCCTTAAAGAATTAGCCTATTTCACTATCACCCTCTCCTCCCTAACAGATTTGCCTTTCTGCACTTTTTTTACTTCATTCCAAAATATCTTTTTTTATTTCTTACAAAATTTTCAAACAATTATCTACCCCACCTCACATCTGCTTCTCTCTTTGCCGCCCTCACCAAACGTTATGCTGGCCTCCTCTTCACACTATGACTTTCATATGCTTCTACATTACCTCTCTGCAACCATACCTCGTCTGCCTGCTTCTTTTCAGCCACTATTGCACTCACATCTTCATTCTAAGATTCACTACCTCTCCTACTGCCACTCATTCGTCTCATTCCAAAGACTATAGCTGCCTGTATTTTCCTTAAAACGTTTCCAACATTTCAATTCTTACACCACTCAAGTATATATGGAGCCAAAAAAAAAATTTCCTGATTGTCAATATCTTAGTATGCAACATTTCGTCACTAAAGGGGAGTATCAGATATGAACTATAATATGTGCTATCCTGCATCTAGGAGGCAATATTGCTAATTGTGTCATGTAATTGTATAGATGTAGCTTCATGAATAACAACCTTAATGTCACATTGGCTGACGTACTGTTCCCGTAACCACCTTGCAGAATGCCTCTATGGGAAATTGTCATACTATATAAAAGAAAGGGAATAACTAGAAGAGGGTGGTAGATCAGCCAGTAGAGACTGTAGAGAAACAGCCCTATTTGAGGGCAAGGTTCACCCACCCTATTAGTCACGGGTGTAGAAGTTTACTAATATTAATAAGCTTGAGAAAGCATTGCAGTCTTTCAGCCAACTTCTCACTTGTATATTTTAAGTATCTCTGTCTCAAGATAAAGACAGGATAAACGGTGGCAGCGCTAATGATCGTTTACCTATAATAATAAAAGTCACTAATTGATTTTGTTTTTTTTATTAACGTACACCTATTATTAGATTGTTGACTTCTCATTCTTATAGTATGAACTGGACTTTGGTGATTTAATTTTACATCATTACGAGCCTAATAACTTTCTCATTGCTTCATTTTTACATGCAAAAAATAAAATGGAAAGAGAATTGCGAGCCCGTAAAAGTGGACAACAGAATGTCCTCTGTGAACTGCTTGATGCAATGGACACAGTTGCTTTACCAGCAAAAGAGTGTGTAAGCACAAAGTGCTTCCAGGAAAAAAAAAGACAACAGCTCAATGCAATTTGTTGAACATCAGATGAACTTCTTCGTTTACTTCAATATTCGAAGATACAAAATCCAGGTAGTGCCGACTCTTACAGGTCTCAAAATACAGACGGTGAATAATCTGAGATACTAGACCCTCGGAATCTGAATGATAAACCCCCGGATTGGGATGTACTTCCGCAGAAGGCATCACATTTACCTATAGGTGATTGTGTGGCTTTTGAAAACTCGGAAGGTATTAGCCAACACAGCAGTATAACCAAGTCCTGCCATGACTGTACCAGACCCTACATCAATGAATCTGATTACTGAATCAGTATAAACAGTTCCTGAAACAGAGACACATCCTGAAATGGCAAACACCCTTCCTAAATCTTCAAAAGACTCTACTGAAACAGCAAAACCACTCAAAGCGGCAGAAAAGATGACGAAACTGGTGATCTCACCCAATGAATATCCTTCATCAACCGATATCTGTGCCCAGTACAGCAACAACTTCAGCAGAGGGGGGGTGTAGTATGCAACAGTCTCCTTCACCATCACTCTCATATACCAAAATTTACGTTCGACGGCCTTGCTGGGGATAAACTTATTGATGTTATATTTAGAGCTTATGCCTTCGTATCTGACTTAGAGTACAGGATGGATCGAGAAAAGTGGTCGGATGGTAAGAAAATCGAAACGATTAGAGCTAGGATGGTGAGAGATGCTGTTAACCTACTTCCGACAGGCGAATACTGGACAACCATGGATGATTGCCATATCTTCAAATCGGGTCTCCTGCGGTGTGTGTTGCCCTTGGCTGAACCTAGTGAAATGGCTAGGGGAGCTGTTCCACATGCGTTGGGGAAGAATTGCCAAAAATAGCAAATGCTGTGGGAGCCTTGTTTCCCCACCATTCCATCCATTGTTCCTATAACCAAGAAATAAATTGAAATGAAAGACATCACCAAGATAATATTAGAAAAAAAAAGAAATAATTTTGCTTCATGAAAATATTTAGATATTAGAGCTCCATTTGAGCAACATTCTTCCTAAAGTTGTTTTATTTTAAGATAAATAGTAATTTTCTTTACAAAAAAGTAAAACATAATCTTTCTTGATTGTTGTTTTTTATGAATGATTTGAGATGTAATTGTGAATTCTTATTGTTAAACGAGCTTTAAAAGTGGTCTTTATTAATATTTGGTTATGGATATTTCTAAAGGCTATGATATTGCAAAATTGTATTTATAATGGGATTTGCTTTATTTTTAAAAAGATAGTCAAGCGTATTGGGTTATATTATGCGTACTTGGAATTTTCAATTAATGTCAACAGCCTAAATACATTTCTTTGTGTTAGTTGTGCACTCACGTTCTTACACCATATGGCCTAAATGTAAGCATTCTGGTCATTTGCAAACAAAATATTTCATCTTACCCTGGGTAACCACTGCTAATTGGTTCCTTATTAGTTATAGATTAGCTTCTTCTATTAATCTTTGACACGTATCATCTGGTAAACTTTTTTTTTTTTTTTTTTTTTTTTTAGGAGTGCCCTTATGTTTACAACTCTCATTTCAGAGCTCAATTCCCTGTGGTTGTTTCTTTGGGGTGGGGGGTATCCTGCATCTAGGTAGTAATATTGCTAATTGATAATTATATAATTGTATAGCTGTAGCTTCACGAATAATAGCCTTAATGTCACATAAGCGGACGTACTGTTCCCGTGACCACTTTGCAGGATGCCTCTCTGGGAAATTGACGCACTATATAAAAGAAAGGGAATAACTAGTAGAGGGTGGTAGATCAGCCAGTAGAGACTGTAGAGTAACAACCCTATCCGAGGGCAAGGTTCACCCACCCTGTTAGCCGCGGGTGTAGTTTACTCGTATTAATAAACTTAAGAAATTACCGAAGTCTTTCAGCCACCTTCTCACTTGGATATTTTAAGTATCTCTGTCTCTAGACAGAGACAGGATAGTGCCAACGTAACATGACAAAATGGGTTACATCATAAGCTAACCTAGAACCATTAATTAGAAAATTAATTAGAAAAAGAAAAATGTTGACTCTCACTTCTACGATTTGCATATTGCACTTAGGGTTGGAAACCAAGTGTAAGGAACGAGGTCAGAATTTTATCTCTTTGGATTCATAAGATATAGTCTGATTTGGGGTGACGAATACTTGTCAGTACCAGACATTTATATCGGGGGAGGAAAGTTGTGCTCTGCCGTACACTATAAATGAAATAGAAACTGTTACATGTATGTGATATGAGGAGAGATACAAAACAAGATGTGGAGGTGATACTAAGAATTCAAGGATGTATATCTGATCAACATGCAGTAACTGCTCACTACCATGATGATTGTCACGGAGCATTTACAGAAGAGCATTAATTATCCACTGACTCTCCATCTGCAGCGGAATGCAATTCAGCTGGCATTACAGTATACCATCTTGTACAAAAAAATACAGTCGTTTCATCGAGAGTTTTTAACTCTAAACTAATTCAGCAAAAGTACAATGAATTATTAAATACATGTAGTTCCAAAATAGATGTTTCTCTCAGTCCCGGGGAAACCTCGAGCAAATTACTTTCCAATCGCACACAGAGAACGTGAGACTGATATATAAATACTAGTAGAATACTTTGGTACCAACAATGTCGTTTTATATAATTGAGGGATGTGCTGCACTTTTGCCATAAGAGTGACTCTTTGATACAGTTAAATTGGTAGCAGCAAATGACAGGAATATTGTTAAAGAAATAAGCCAAA